>CM077098.1:78961375-79203186 GCA_039513925.1 Platanthera zijinensis | reverse complement strand
AATAAGAACAACAAATATTTAATTTTGGGCAGATTAAGCGATAATAATGACTTCCTTCGCTCGGAGGGCCAAAGCGAAGCACGCAGCGAATGTTTTCTCCTGCAAAATATTAGTGTACCCAAAAAAAAATTTCACAAACAAGAATCACAGCAAAATATAGCAAATCACTAGATAAAAAATATCGAATCAAATAATACAATATTATAAAAGCTCCCAAAGTAGATGGCTGAACCGAGGCACTGAAGAATTTGAGATTCGGATGTGTAGATCGGCGATCGGAGATAGAACCGGTGGCGAGGCGACCGTGGCGGTGGCTGTCCTCGGCAGTAAACGGTGAAAACGGACAATAAAACGGTGGATCAGGCCACGTATAAGTAGATCCGAGCCGGGGGAGGGTAGATCCGATGTGTAAGAGCGGATCCAGACAAAAATGGTAATAAGGTGGAGGCAAACGTCGGAAAGTGGGCTGAAATTCTCATATCTAGCGTGATCTAGAGAATAGAGGCTATTTGGTAGTGGATCCACGGAGGGGAGATTTACGGAGTGGCCGGCTAAGGCTTAAGGAGGTTTCTAGGTGGTGTGTAGGGGAGGAGAGTGGTCGGCTGGATGGGAGGCTGAAGGGGAGTGGTCGGCTGGCATGTAGCAAGGAGGGGAGGCGGAAGGCACGGGCTGGCGGTGGAGGTAAGGAACCGGTTACAGTAAAATCAAAACATACTTTGGAAATGAACAGTGATTATTATTATTGAACAGGAACTAAAACTGTTTGCAGGAAATTTCCGGTGGGGTTTCAACGGGCTGTAGGGGTGATTCCGGGTGGTGGATGGAGGATTCAAGGTGGGGAAAAGGAGGCTATGGATAGGTAGTACCTTGGGGAGGAAGAAAGACACCTAGGAATCGTCACCTAGGGTTCCACGGCGTTGGCACCGGGGAGGGATCGCTGGAATCCGGGAATAAGTTCTCCAAATTCTGCAATGAACTCATTCAGCCCTCAAGACTCCTATTTATAAGAAAAGAGATGTTAGGGCATTCCCTATCAACGGCTATGATTGGTCGGTGGGTTCGGCCCTTAAAATACATCAATAATAAACTAATATAGTGTTTTGACTCGCGGCGACGTCCCGGATGCAACCACGGAGTCCGATCGGCGATCCGATCAAGTCCTCCTGTGCAAATAAATGAACGTGGGTCCCGCCTTGCGGCGAATCACTCCAGGTGCATGATTTGATGGATCCCCATCACAAGGCCTTCATGATGGACAAAATATTTTCTTTTAAAATTTTCCACCAACCAAAGAAGAAATCATACTGCATAGTTGAGGTATGACCAAACAAATCAAACACTGCGTTGTAAAAAATAATATTTGACATAAACTAAAAGAGATCAATTTGAATTTGCATTTGATAATAAGCAAGAAGAATGATCCAGTGTCCTTTAGGATGTAAACAAAAATAAAAAAATTCCTTCTAAAGCATCACCAAGTAAAAGTGCCTTCATGATTCATAGACATGCCTTATATTTTGTAATGTTAATAGTAGATACAGAAACATTGATATCTTCAAAAATAATAACTTTATAAATGAAATTTTTGATGCACCCCAATGTTGGTCAAATCTGCTAACATTTAAATGTTACACTATCAAGCACCTAAACAATAGAAGAATAAAGAGAAAATACGGTAACAGTAATTGATCTTGGTGCTTGTAATCATAGATGAGCAATGTTCAAGAGCAGGTGACTCTTATAATTGCTCCATATTATTCATGGAACATGAGTAGAACAATCAAACAAAAAGAATTCAAAACACAAAAGACGCAGATTTACATGGTTCATTCCAAGATGGGTAACGTCAATGGGCAGCAACAGTCCATTTTTTACTAGATCAAGAACAGAGACGGTTACAGGGAAGTGGACGGATTATAGATTTTTGAATACACCAAACCCTATAATGTCGCCTTTGGGTTAGGATTCAAGGCATATAAGTAACACATATGGTTGCACTCTAGGTGTATGATACTTGAAATAATGTAAGAAAAATCATTTCGGGGGTACTGGTCGCTGACGTGAAAGCTCTAACATGATGTGAGATTGTTAAGGCACATGTGAATTACTGCTTTAGCTTTGTATCTGGTATGTGAAAAATATGTCAGTGCGGGAACATCATGGGGTTGACGCTCTCCCACAGGCTCAAGCTTTTAGGTTCAATGTGAATTTGACTGCGAGTGTATTTTTTAAGCCAACTCTAGTCGCCTTTTGTTTCTTACTCCTTAGTAAACATTATATTATTAACCTAGATGACACTGCTATCCACTTAGATTGGACTAAACAACCCCTAAGAATCGAGAACAGACCAAATTGTCGCATTTCCCGTATTTGTTTAGGTCGAGAAGTCTCATAAATCCCCCCCCCCCCCAACCTAGATGACACTGCTATCCACTTAGATTGGACTAAACAACCCCTAAGAATCGAGAACAGACCAAATTGTCGCATTTCCCGTATTTGTTTAGGTCGAGAAGTCTCATAAATCCCCCCCCCCCCCCCCCAAATTACAATCCACCGAATAAGAAAACCCTCATTTCCACTATCCATTTACCAGAGCAATGAAATCATTCAAACTAATCTCTACAATCCACCGAATAAGTAACTCCGAGCAAAAAGGGTGCAAAATTCAAGCAACCCTTGATGATTAGAAATTATACATACACCTAATCAACCCCTGAGAAACGGATAAATTAATTTTAAAAACGTTTTGTAGGAATGTTGGAGGATGATGGGAGAAAGGGGGGAAGAGATGTTTTCACTTGACTGGATCAAAGCACGAAAGCTATGTGTTGAAATTGGTGAAGTGAAAGTGGGTGGTCGGGCAGTCCGGGCGGATTAGGTGGACTGACTGCGCGGATTGGTTCTTAGTCCGACGGGTTGGTGGTTGGCGACCTGCGTTGCTGCTGCGGGCTGTGTTGCGGACTGAGCGGACTGGATTGAGTCCGGCAGTGTTCTGTATTCTGCAGGTGATGCACGCGGCCTGTGCGGACTGGGCTTGGAGTCCGCTCTTCTTCTTTGAAGTTGCGGTAAGCCGCGGTCTGGGCTTGGAGCTAGCGGACTGGTTTGGTATTCGCCGAGCTCGTTATCCTTTCTGGACTTGCTCTTATGGAGTTCAGGGTTTCCGCAGTATCCGCTGTGACCGGGCCTTTGTGCCAGTGGTCGCGGACTGCGCGAGATGGAGTTGGTTTCCGCAGTGTCCGCAGTGACCGGGCGGTGTGCCTGTGGTCTGGACATTGCGAGCTGGGCTGTTGTCCGCAGTGTCCGCTGTGACCAGGCGGGTTGCCTGTGGATGCGTACTGGTGCTTGCGGACAGGCGTGTTGTCAAGCCTTCGGCGGACTGGCTTTGTTCTCAGCTAGTGGCTCTTGCGTCCCAGCTAGTCCTGCAATGTTCTGCGGACTGAGCGGACTGCCCTGAGCTTCTCGCCATCTCGTCGTGTCTTGTTTGCCTTGTGCGAGCGGACTGTGCGGATTGTCATTGTTAGCTGCGACCAAGGGGCGGTGTCTCTATCTCATAGGGTGGTGACCACACTCCTCACCTGGCCTATAAATAGGACCCCCCTAGCAAGCCATTTGCAACAGAGTGAACAGTAAGTTGAGCTTGAGCATAGGCTGCGGACTGTGATTGCTTATCCGCGCGAGCTGTCTTTGCTTAACCGGGTTGTGTGTGCAGGTGGCGCGGCTAGCAGTGTCAAACCAGGAGTTTGGTTCTGACCTCTGGAGTTTGCGGGCTGCATTCGGCGGTTTCTAGCATCAGCTTTTATCTCAAGTTCTTCTCTGTCCGCGCGACCTCGCGGTCTCTGCGGATAGGCGGCGTGTTCCTCTGTTCAGCAGCAGTTCGGCGAATAAAGGGTTGTCCGCGCGACCTCGCGGTCTACGCGGACTCCGTGTGGTATTCGGCTTCAGCAGCTTGGCGGCTTGTGCGATCTCGGTGAGCTCGACATTCTTGGCGGACTGGGCGGACTCCCTGTTCTATCCGCCCGGCTTGTTTTGTGTTTCTGTTTTTTCCTGTACTGGCGAAATCATGTCTCGCCATGTATGCCTTGCCCTGTAAAGAAGATTAATATAAGTTTGATCTGCTTGCTTCTGTCTATGTTTTTGGTTATCTGAGTTGCTTCCTGCTTTCCGCGGTTCAAGTTGTGATCTGGGTAGTGCCGAAAATATTGATTTGGTGTTTGGGCTACCTTGCTGATCAACTTGAGAAAATTCAACATGGTATCAGAGGAAGGTTCAGTTGCTTGAGCGGTGATCAACAAGTTTTGTTGTTGCTCTGTGTGCTTCTGAAGGATAACCAAGTTTGTACCATGGACGGTGGTTTTGCAAGAGGTCTTGGTATTGAGCTTCTGACGCCGACTAACTTCAAGAAGTGGAAGTCGTGCATGAAGAGCTATCTTCTGGGCGAGGAGTTATGGGAGGTCGTCGGTGGGGATGATCAAGTAGAAATCACTGCTGAGTTTGGAACAGCTGAACAGGTGAGAGTATGGAGGAAGACAAATGCCAACGCTGAGTTTGCTCTCAAGCGGGCGGTGTCACCTGAACTCTTTGATCACATCTTAGGATGTGAGTCTGCTGCTGAGATATGGACTTCCCTTGATGGGTTGTTCAATAGAAAGAATGTAGCAAGGCTACAGTTCTTGGAGAATGAGTTGGCTAAGGCAACTCAGGGAGATATTTCTATCTCCAAATTCTTCCTGAAGATGAAGAGCTTGTGTGCTGAGCTCTCTGCTCTTGATCCTGATGAGCCGATCTCCGAGGCTAAGCTGAAGAGGCACATAATCCGCGGTCTGCGGAAGGAGTATGTGGCATTCGTTACTTCTGTTCAAGGCTGGGCTACTCAGCCCTCTCTTCTGGAGCTGGAAAATCTGCTTGCCTCGCAGGAGAGCTTGGCAAGGCAGATGGCCGGGGTGACGGTCTCTGAAGGAGCTAGTGATGCTCTCTTCACTGAGAAGAAGAAGAAGAAGAGATGGGAAGGGAAGAAGAAGCAGACTGCGGCTGGAGATGAATCTTCATCTTCTAAACAACAGGAGGGGAGCTTTGCTCCTAAGAAGGACTGGAAGAAGAATCTGAAGTGCTACAGATGTCATCAACCAGGTCACTTCAAGCGAGACTGCAAGGTCAAGCTGCAGCCTGGGCATGCTGCAGGCAAGGAGGAAGCCTCCTCTAGCAAGGAGGAAGCTGGCTGGGGTGGAGCATTCATGACAGGCACTTGTGTCTGTGCTTTGTCCACCGTTGACATAGAGGACGACTGGATCGTTAACTCCGGGTGTGGTCATCACCTCACCGGAGATATGTCAAAGTTTTCTTCACTGCAGGCCTACTCAGGTAATGAAGCTATTATAACTGCTGATAATACTATTCATGCAGTAGAGAAGGAGGGTATAGTAACAGTGGGTAGTGATAAGGGGCCGCTCACGTTAAGGAGTGTTTATCACGTACCTGGCATGAAGAAGAACCTCTTCTCTGTGACCAATGCGGTTGATGCTGGCTATCACGTTCTGTTTGGGCCAACAGAAGTGAAGTTCCTTCGCAACGTATCAGCGGTTAAGGCTGATGTTGCTCATATTGGAAGGAGAATGAAGGACTTGTTTGTTTTATCAACAAGCTCCTATGTTGATCGCATGAGGGCCAATGATAGCGCTGCTATGTGGCATGAGAGGTTGGGGCATGTAGGGATAGATAAGCTGAAGGCTATGTCAAATAGGAGCCTGGTGAGAGGCTTGCCTAAGCTATCATCCTTCGGTGATGGTCATGTTTGTGCTGGATGTCAGTATGGGAAGTCTCATCATCTTCCTTTTGATAAATCACAAACAAGAAGCAAAGCACCACTGGAGGTTATCCATGGTGATCTGATGGGACCAACCGCGACTGCTAGCCTCAGTGGAAGCAGGTACATGCTAGTCTTGATTGATGACTACTCAAGATACACTTGGGTGTATTTCTTGAAGGAGAAGTCTGAAGCCTTCCGGTTGTTTGTGGAGTTCAAGGAGCCAGTGGAGGGTCGGCTTAACCTGAGGATTAAAAAGCTTAGAACTGACAACGGCGGAGAGTTTGTCTCCTCCGAGTTTTCTAACTTTTGCAGGAAGCATGGAATCCAGAGGGAGCTTACTTATGCTCATACTCCACAACAAAACGAAGTAGCGGAGCGGAAGATCCGTCATCTGACGGAGACTTGCAAATGTTGGCTTCATGCCAAGAATATCCCAAGGTCCTTCTGGGCAGAGGGAATGTCTTGTGCTGCCTATGTCATCAATCGGATGCCTCTAAGTCCGATCAACATGAAGTCCCCCTTCAAGATGTTGCTGAAGGAGAAGCCAAGTGTTGAACACCTTCGGGTGTTTGGATCAACTTGCTATATGCATATTCCTGATTCTCTAAGGACTAAGCTTGATGCAAAGGCAAGGAAGCTTGTCTTTGTTGGCTATGATGAGCGGAAGAAGGGATGGAGATGCATGGATCCAGTGACAAAGAAGTTCGTGGTGTCAAGAGACGTTGTCTTTGACGAACTGACGTCATATGGAGGAACCTCGGTTGAGCTACCGGAGAGCAAGGTTGATGAAGGTCATGAGGTGGCTGAGGTTGTTGATCAAGTGGAGCTGGCTGTGTCACCAGCAGCTCCAGTTGCTTCAAGTTCTGGAGGAGAAGCTTCTGGGTCAGGAAGCAGGGGGAGCATTGCTCCAAGCTTGCCGGAGAGCAGAGGTGAACCAGAAGAAGCAGCAGAGGTGGTGAGCAAGGAGCAGCCTCTTTGGAGATCAAAGAGGGTGATCAAGCCTCCGGCTCGCTACTGCGAAGGAAACACAGTGAGCTATGTCCCATGTTTCTTTACAGGTCCTCTTGATGAGCGACAGCCTGCTAGCTTCAATGAGGCCACTGGAGTCAAGGAGTGGGAAGATGCCATGAGAGAGGAGATGGATGCTCTCAAGAAAAATGAAACTTGGGATCTTGTGCCCAAAGTTGATGACATTACTCCGGTGACTTGCAAGTGGGTGTTTAAGTTGAAGAAGAAGGCTGATGGGAGTATTGAGAGATTCAAGGCTCGCCTGGTGGCTCGGGGATTCTCTCAACAGTATGGAGAAGACTATGAGGAGACGTTCAGTCCTGTTGCAAAGATGACTTCAGTTCGGATGATGATTGCATTGGCTGTTTGCCAAGGATGGAGGATGTGATAGCTTGATGTAAAGAATGTCATTCTTTACGGAGAGATTGACAAGGACATCTTCATGGATCAGCCTCTTGGATTCGTTTCTAAAGTTCATCCGGATTACGTCTGCAAGCTCAGGAAGGCTCTCTACGGGTTGAAGCAAGCTCCTAGAGCTTGGTATAGGAATATAACAGAATATCTGCAATTCTGCGGATACCTGACTTCAAACTCGGACTCTAGCTTGTTTATCAAGAAGAAGGGGGAGCTTCGAGTCTTGGTCCTGCTGTACGTTGATGATATGATCATCACGGGGAATTCTGAGGAGGAGGTTGCTAGGCTCAGAGCTGAGCTAGCTATTCGCTTCGATATGAAAGACCTGGGAGAACTTCATCACTTTCTTGGTCTCGAAGTGGAGAGGAAGGAGAGTGGGTTACTCATCTGCCATAAGGGATATGCTGAACGCATAGTGAACCGGTTTGGTTTGACTGAAGGGAAGACTTGCTCTACTCCTCTGGATCAAGGCCTAAAGCTTCGTCGAGATGAAGGAAGGATTCTTCCTGATCCATTGGTGTTTAGAGCTCTTGTTGGGAGCTTGATCTACCTGACGATTACGAGACCTGATATAGCTTATGTTGTTGGTCGAGTAAGTCGGTTCATGGTAGAGCCAAGGAAGTCTCATCTTGTAGCGCAAAGAACATTCTGAAGTATGTCAAGGCAACTTCTGACATGGGACTTCTTTACAGAAGGGATGCGAGGTTCTCTTTGCTTGGGTACACGGATGCTGATTATGGTGGTGAATCGGATGACCGAAGGTCAACTTCTGGTTATGTGTTCACTTGTGGATCAGCGGGCATTTCGTGGTGCAGCAAGAAGCAGGACTCGGTATCCGTCTCTACTACAGAAGCAGAGTACAAGGCTTCGGCCTTGGCTGCTCGGGAAGCCATTTGGCTAAGGAGGCTAGTAGAGGACGTCCATGAGGAAGTGCAAGGTCAATGAAAGTGCTCTCAAGCTGGTAACCAATCCAGTTTGTCATGCCAGGACCAAGCATATTGAGATCGATCACCACTTCATAAGGGAGAAGGTGCTGGAAGGATCTCTTGTGGTCGGCCATGTTCGGAGTGAAGATAACCTTGCTGACATCTTCACCAAGTCGCTAGCGAAGGGGCCTTTTCAGCGGCTTCGTGGTCTACTCGGCCTGATCACCACTTCTCACTTCAAGGGGGAGTGTTGAAATTGGTGAAGTGAAAGTGGGTGGTCGGGCAGTCCGGGCGGATTAGGCGGACTGACCGCACGGACTGGTTCTTAGTCCGGCGGGTTGGTGGTTGGCGACCTGCGTTGTTGCTGCAGGCTGTGTTGCGGACTGAGCGGACTGCGGGGACTGGATTGAGTCCGGCAGTGTTCTGTGTTCTGCAGGTGATGCGCGCGGCCTGTGCGGACTGGGCTTGGAGTCCGCTCTTCTTCTTTGAAGTTGCGGTAAGCCGCGGTCTGGGCTTGGAGCTGGTGGACTGGTTTGGTATCCGCCGAGCTCGTTATCCTTTCTGGACTTGCTCTTGTGGAGTTGGTTTCCGCAGTGTCCGCAGTGACCGGGCGGTGTGCCTGTGGTCTGGACATTGCGAGCTGGGCTGTTGTCCGCAGTGTCCGCTGTGACCAGGCGGGTTGCCTGTGGATGCGGACTGGTGCTTACAGACAGGCGTGTTGTCATGCCTTCGGCGGACTGGCTTTGTTCTCAGCTAGTGGTTCTTGCGTCCTGGCTAGTCCTCCAGTGTTCTGCGGACTGAGCAGACTGCCCTGAGCTTCTCGCCATCTCGTCGTGTCTTGTTTGCCTTGTGCGGGCGAACTGTGCGGATTGTCATTGTTAGCTGCGACCAAGGGGCGGTGTCTCTATCTCATAGGGTGGTGACCACACTCCTCACCTGGCCTATAAATAGGACCCCCCTGGCAAGCCATTTGCAACAGAGTGAACAGTAAGTTGAGCTTGAGCATAGGCTGCGGACTGTGATTGCTTATCCGCGCGAGCTGTCTTTGCTTAACCGGGTTGTGTGTGCAGGTGGCGCGGCTAGCAGTGTCAAACCAGGAGTTTGGTTCTGACCTCTAGAGTTTGTGGGTTGCATTCGGCGGTTTCTAGCATCAGCTTTTATCTCAAGTTCTTCTCTGTCCGCGCGACCTCGCGGTCTCTGCGGATAGACGGCGTGTTCCTCTGTTCAGCGGTAGTTCGGCGAATAAAGGGTTGTCCGCGCGACCTTGCGGTCTACGCGGACTCCGTGTGGTATTCAGCTTCAACAGCTTGGCGGCTTGTGCGATCTCGGCGAGCTCGGCAGTCTTGGCGGACTGGGCGGACTCCCTGTTCTATCCGTTTGGCTTGTTTTGTGTTTCTGCTTTTTCCTGTACTGGCGAAATCATGTCTCGCCATGTATGCCTTGCCCTGTAAAGAAGATTAATATAAGTTTGATCTGCTTGCTTTTGTCTATGTTTTTGGTTATCTGAGTTGCTTCCTGCTTTCCGCAGTTCAAGTTGTGATCTGGGTAGTGCTGAAAATATTGATTTGGTATTTGGGCTACCTTGCTGATCAACTTGAGAAAATTCAACACTATGCTGCCACTTAAAAAGTTTTTAATGTTCGTCGGCACCGGATGGGAGGGGCGAACTTATAGTCTAGTACGAACATTATTTTAGGATTTTTTTTTAAAAAAATTTGAATGATTTGCTAGTAATCATTTTGTTTTCAAATAGTCATTTTCAAACTTTATGATATGCTAGCAGTAATGATTTGCTAAAAGTCAAAATGGATTTGCTAATAACAACACCTAAGTTAATCCAAAAATATTAGCAAGTGAAATGCAGTCATAACATACAATAATTTATTTTTAAATTATTTGTATGTGAGTAAGCAAAGTCCCTGCAAGATTTTTGTGTGGCTTTTTTGAAAATCCGACTATCATGTGTTGAGTGCTCCCATCCAGCCACGTCAAATGTGAAGCACATGCTGAAATCACATGCAACCATATTATTTTGAGTTGGAACCTCGTGTCAGCCAATATATAAAGCTTTATTTTCTAGAGAAATTCGAGCATCGACATATGTTTCATTTATTGCACTGATACAATCTTTGAAAAATGACATGTCACGAGAGTCATGCAATATCTGTGATGGAATATTTCGAAATTCTATATCTGTTGCATTTATCTTTTTTATTGATAGGTCCATTAATGCATCAAGACCTTTAGAAACGTATCGATAATTGATCTCGGTCGAATGCTGAAATTGTTCTAACAACTTATACAATGGGAAATTGAAGGAAATATGAAGAGCTAGCTTTCAGCATTTAGTCGCTCTTCCAATATTTATCAGATGCATCTATAGTCTTTTGTGAGATGTTTCATCCCAAACTAGTCTCTTTTATTTTAAATAATTCCATAATTTCCATTCTTTTTCCAACATAACACTTTTATTTTTCATTTGCCCTCGATCATGTTGTTTGTTTGTGCGTAATCGGAAATTCGCTACCAAATTATTCCACCCGTCTTTACTGAAGTACTTGACATGTCTATTATCTAGTTCAACTTCTTTGACACAATGCTCGCAGTAGATTAAGACCTCATTTACATCCTAAGTAGCTGACACTCCACATTCCTTATGCTTACCTATCTACAAAAAATGTTATAGTAAACTACATATACTTTGCAAACCTCTATAAGGAACAAGGTACCTTTTTATACAAAAAAACAATTTAATATCAATTCATGATTGAATATTGTTAAACATATAAATGCAATAAAACAACCATATTTAATACAAAAACATAGACATACAAAAATACTTGCACACATGCGCGCGCGCACACACACATACACATATTAATATAAAAATGCATTCATATACATCCACACAAATTACAAACATACACATTGTTGGAACCAAGAAAATCAGTACCTACTATTCAGATCTGGGGGTGACCAAAACTTACTGATTTAGTGGTCGTATCGTGGGAGACTTGGCAAGAAGAAGGTAACGAACAAAAGAATAGCTATGGATTCCCTACAAACAAGACTCGTGTGCTGCAGCGAGGTCCCGCTACACACCCGGAAGTCTATAGGAATTTCTCATGCTAAAGTCATTGTTGAGCTCGACACAAGTGAGGTTGATTGTGAACTCGCCCTTCATAGGGGGGTAAAGATCTCTTCTACATGTGTCTTGGGTCCTATTTATAGGCAAATCTAAGGGGGAGGGGTTATGGTCTGCGAATAGTCGATCTTGCCCCCAATCAAAATGATATTCACGAGCCTGAATGGTCTGAGATGAGGTGAAAAACTGAGCTCTCCCCCGGTGGGCGAGTTCTTCTCAACTCGCCCCAGGTGGGTGAGACCTTCTCAACTCGCCCCAGGTGGGTGAGACCTTCTCAACTCGCCCCAGGTGGGCGAGGCCTTCTCAACTCACCTTAGGTGGGTGAGGCCTTCTCAACTCGCTCTAGGTGAGCAAGGCCTTCTCAACTTGCCCCATGGACGAGACCTTCTCAACTCGCCCTCAGTAGGCAAGGCCTTCTCAACTCACCCCAGATGGGCGAGTTCTTCTATATCATTCTCATGCATCTCTAATCTCGACGAATTATGTGTTATAAACAATGTCACAACCTGTATTTTCTCAATATATAAATATATTATCAGAGTGAGAGAAAATACGCGTCATGATGTCACGCCGTGTAAGAAACAACTATAGACGCTCACACAGCTCCGTTTCTTCATTTATTTTCATAAAAGACATATATATTTTATGTTGAAGAACATGATTTAAGTATAAAGTTCAAATACTGTGTCCCGCGGTCCAATGGATCAGCTAGTCCACAAGTAGAAAAGTATATATGCATCGAAAAATATATAGTTTAATTCAATTTATCCTATATGAGCATAAAGACCCAATGTTATGCTAATGATGTGTAAATTCTAAATTTAGTATAAGTAGAAAAAGAACTTTTAAGATCTTCAAAATATGGTGATATTTAGTTGAAACAAATGTTATGAGTATGAGAAAAAGTGTGGATTTTTATACGTATTAAAATAAATAATATGTATCATATCATAAAACCTTCCCAGAAAGTAGTAATAGCAGAAATAGTAAATAAACAGTATACAAATAAAGAAACCATGTTATGGGTGCTAACAAACTGACACGAACTCATATTACTAACAGAAAAGTTTGAGATACACTACAAGATCAAGAAAATCAACAGACTACCTCTCACTGATGAGAGGAAAAGGAATCAGCTACTGAAGCCTGGAAGAAACAAACTCGGTCAACTCTAATTACTACTGGTCTGAATATGAGGCATTCAAAAAAAAGAATGTCTCAGTACAAAAGCGCAAAATGCAGCTCAAACAGAGTTCAAAAGGTTAACAAGTTTAAAAAGTTATCAACCCAACAAGGAAAGTTTTGAAACAACGACAACCAAAGATCATATGAACAATAAGTATAAATAATTCAGCATAAATTGGCTATATAAGAGAAGGATTTGCACCAAGTGTAATAAGTATTCATATTAGTAATTATAAATATATATATATATATATATATATATATATATATATATATATATATATATATATTAAAAGAGACCGGTCGGCTCGAAGAGTGAATCATTAACATCAGACATAAAACGGTATTAGGTGGTGACATTCTTTCCAACACAAACCATCAGAGCAAAACATCCAAAGAGAAAGGCACTGTGGTGGTGGTCATCCATCCAACCCAACCCAACAGTCCATAACAAAGCCACCAGGTGTAATGATTCACAAACCGGCACTATGGTGGTGGTCATCCATCTAACCCAACCCAATAGTCCAAATATATCATAACAAAATCTAGAGACTTGATATCGGATCACCACGACGACTCAAGGAAAGAAAAACTCAGACGAATTGTCGAAACCATATGTTGAATTCGACGTGTTCACTCGATGAATCGTCGTAACAACTCGACGAACTTGACATAACTACTCAATGAATTCGACTTCGAGTTCGACTTAACTACTCGACGAGTTCGACTTAACTACTCGACGAATTCGACTTAATTACTCGACGAATTCGACTTAACTACTCGATGAATTCGACTTAACTACTCAAAGAATTCGACATAACTACTGGACGAATTCGACTTAACTACTCGACAAATTCAACATAACTACTCAAAGAATTCGACATAACTATTCAATGAATACGACTTAACTACTTGACGAATTCGACTTAACTACTCGACGAATTTGATGTAATCACTCGACAAAATTCCCGACGAACTCGACAAATTTTATGTAACTACTCGATGAATTTCACATGACTACTCGACGAATTCGACACGATCACTTGACAAATTCGACACGATCACTCGACAAATTTAACTTGGGCCGAATCGAAACTGTATGAACTAGAAAGACTAGCACCAGGAAAGATATGATATTGACTAGTCTTGAAATTTAAAAGAAATGAGAAGAAGGAACAAAAAGAAGACTAAGCAAGAGAGATAATACATCACTTGCCTCGAATCTTCTGATTTCCTGTCTCCTAAGCACTCCACGTCAAGAATCGGTCAAAAGAAAATCACGACAACAAAAATCTAGAAGGATTTGGACGAAAAAGAAAGTTAGGGCTACTCACACCAATGTCAAAAATCCACGAAACCGGAAAAGCTCACCGCACACGCATAGATCTCGATGAGGGCTTTCCTGATCTATACTCTGACGAAAATTCTGTACACTAGAGCTCCCGCGGCGGTCGTTGGAAAGCTCACGGAAATACGTTCTCCCTCTCCCACACATGCTCTGGTTCGGCGGAACAGGAAGAAGAAATCGGAAACCTAAAACTAAAGTTGGGCCGGCTTTTTATGTATATAAATTATATATATAGTGTTATATATAAATAGTCTTATCATTTCATTGAAGATTTGGACTAAGAACAACTCGATTTTCGATGAAATTTGCACCAAAGGTAAATACTGGTCCTACGAATCCAACGACAAAGTCGAAATCAGAGTTCTACGAGCCGATATCGAGTTATGATTTATTTCTATAGTTTATGGAAATGATAAATCCTTTCAATCTTTGAAAATTCACAGGGCTTCCAAAATAGCTTGGATCGCAACGAAACTTGACAATCACGATTAAAATTAAATACTTTAAAATCAGAAAATTCTACACTCCAACAATATCGAAATTCAGTCGACTTGACCAAATGGACACGGAGATGCACTAACGGTGGCACACCGTTAACTTCTCGTCAATGTAATGCTCTGACGTCATTATTACGCCAAAGAAGATCAAAACTAATTATCAAAAATTCAAGGGCATTACAATCACCCCTCTAAAAGATGTTTCATCCCGAAACTTGAAATGCAATACAAACCTAAGAGATATAAAGGGACATATTAAATTTTTTTTGGATAGAAATACTCACCGCAAAAAGCTAGGAGAAAAGATATGGACGAAATTTCTTTATAGTAGATTCTTATTCCCAAGTCACGCTCTTGACTTCCTAATTTTGCCAAAGAACCTTATCCATAGGAATCATCTTCCTCCGCAACACTCGATCTTGCATCTTCAGAATACAGACAAGTTCTTTGACATAAGATAGATTGGGCTGCAGCTGGGGCACAGTCAAGAATATGATGATCATTAGACACACACTTTCGCAACTTGCTCACATGAAACACATCATGAATACGAGGGAAAGTAGCGGACAATTCCAGCCTATAAGATTACACTTTGATGCGCTCAACAATCTGGAAAGGTCCCACATACCTGGGATCTAACTTATTGTTCCTTCCAAATCTCTTAACACTTGGCATTAGAGAAACTTTCAAGAAAATCATGTCCCCAACTGTGAACTCCAGCTCAACCTTTTGCCGATTTGCATACTTTTCATAACACTCTTGGACCACACGAAGCTTCTCACGAATATGTGATACAACAATACTCATCTCTTCTAAGGCTTTAGGACCTAACAAAGGTCTCTCACCAACCTCAGCCCAAAACAAGGGAGTTCGACAACACCTCCCATAAAAGATTAAAAGAATGTCATCTGCAAACTCTCCTGATAACTGTTGTTGTAAGCAAGCTCCATAAATCCAAGACGCTTATTACAGGCCCCACCATGGTCTAGAATATAGCATCTAATAATATCTTCCAAAATTTGATTCACTCTCTCTATTTGACCATTGTCCTGCGGATGATAAGTGGTAGAATACCTAAGGTCAGTTCCCAAAGCTCCCTGCAAGCTTCGCCAAAAATGAGACATATATCTTCTCCTTCTCCTTCTCCTTCTCCTTCTCCTCCTCCTCCTCCTCCTCCTTCTCCTCCTGCTCCTTCTCCTTCTCCTCCTCCTCCTCCTTCTCCTCCTCCTCCTCCTTCTCCTCCTCCTTCTCCTTATTCTTCTTCTCCTTCTCCTTCTCCTTCTCCTTCTTCTACTTTTCTTCTTCTTCTTCTCCTTCTCCTTCTTCTTCTTCTCCTTCTCCTTCTTTGTCTTCTTCTTCTCCTTCTCCTTCTCATTCTTCTTTTTCTTCTTCTCATTCTCCTTCTTCTTCTCATTCCGCTTCTTCTTCTTCGCCTTCGTCTTCGTCTTCTGCTTCTTCTTCTTCTCCTTCTGTTTCTTCTTCTTCTTCTTCTTCTTCTTCTTCTTCTGCTGCTGCTTCTGCTTCTTCTCCTTCTTCTCCTTCTGCTCATTCTCCTTCTCCTCCTCCTCTTTTTCCTTCTCCTCCTCCTCCTCCTCCCCCTTCTCCTCCTCCTTCTGCTTCTTCTCCTTCTGCTTCTTCTCCTTCTTCTTCTCCTTCTGCTGCTTCTTCTCTTCTTCTTCTTCTTCTTCCTCCGCTGCTTCTTCTTCTTCTTCTTTCGCTTCTTCTACTTCTGCTCCTTCTGCTCCTTCTCCTTCTATTGCTTCTCCTTCTTCTGCTCCTTCTCCTGCTCCTTCTCCTGCTCCTTCTGCTTCTGCTGCTTCTTCTTCTTCTGCTGCTTCTGCTTTTGCTTGGCGAGTTCTTCTCTCCAGAAATACCTTCCTGTTGTTGTGATGATTGTTATGTTCTCTAAAAGTGTTCAAATTCAGATCTTCTCTCCAGGCTTCTGAAAATATTCACTGTCCAGATGCAGCTGTCTCTGCAATTACTTTAATCACTTGAGAAGGCTTCACATGAACTTCTTGGTTCTGATTTCCAGAAATACAATCAAAAAAATGAGGCAACTAGCATATAATCTCAGGGTAGATAACTTATTTCTTTTTTATAGTATGATTTTAGAGTAGATATAATCTTGCCATGCATATTGACAATTACTGCAATTAATTACATGCAGTTATTTGGGCTTATTTGAGTTGAGGACCGGAGGTATACTATTTGTTTCTCTCTATTCATCTTATTTTTGTTTGTATGAATGTTTGTAGGGGTGCTTTGAGGTATTAGTCAAATAGTGACTAAGCAAAGCATAATAGAATCTGTGATGAATGTTTGTAAGGGTGCTCCGTAGTATTGATCGGTAAAAGATCAAGCGGAGCAAATAGTATTCTGCTATGAATTTTTTTATTGTTGTTTTTCAATTGATGTAGTATAAAACTTAAATATGGACGGCCAGAAGAAAAAGTCTAGTCTTATCACATCCATGTTTCAGAAAAAGTTAAAATCTCAAGAGTCTTCTTCAACTTGTACAACTCCAATTCAAGAACGTGAGAATGAGCAAAATGAGGAGTTTTCCCCGTCCCCATCCACTGAGACTGAGAATGTATTTCCTTCAATATCACCACAAATTCAAGATATTGTAATAAAGTCTGCATTTGATGTGGAATTGCTTTCACATGATCTGGGAAAGAGAAGAAGTATTTCCACATATCCCTTAAATGAACAAGAGGAAGTGAGGAAAGAATATATTCTAAGAGGTTTATGTCAGCCAAAATATCATTCTTTTCCGCCAAGAAAAATGGGAGAACGGTATCGTCGATTTGTAGACACATGGTTTGATATGTTTGAATGGATTGAATATAGTGTTGAAAAATATGCAGCATTTGGTTTCGTATGTTATTTATTTAAGAATGATGTCGCGACTAGTGCTGCTGGGGGAGATGCTTTTGTTACGGGCAGAGGATATAGGTCTTAGAATAAACCTGAAGGTTTCACAAAATATGTTGGTACCCTAGTTTGGATTTGAGTTTAGCCTTCTCAATTAGTTTCTTGACCCATGATTTATCTATGGTCAAAGGTTTGTTGTTAGATTAGTTTTTCCTCAGTTGTAGAGTTGTCACTTTTCCAGATGAAGATTTAGTTAAGTTGTTTTTGGTTCGACTATGGTCGAACGCCGCTCGACTATCGTCTATCAACTATTCGACGATCGTCTATCAGTTGGTCGACTATCGTCAGTCAGCAGATCGTTTATCTCTGAGTTAGTTCAACTCTTGTTAGCTCGACGATCTGTGGTATCTGCCTCGTCGATCGTCGAACCCCGCTCGACTTATTTTGACCAGACAGATTTCTTGATAGTTCGACTATCTGCCTTGATAGTTCAACTATCTGATTGCTCGACTATCTGTTTGATAGTTCGACTATCTATTCTGTTTGATAGTTCGACTATTTGCCTTGATAGTTCAACTATCTGATAGCTCGACTATCTGTTTGATAGTTCGACTATCTGTTCTGTTTGATAGTTCGACTATCTGCCTTGATAGTTCAACTATTTGATAGCTCGACTATCTGTTCTGATAGTTCGACTATCTGCTGTGGTAGTTCGACTATCTGCTTTGATAGTTCGACTATCTGTTTCGTTCGACTATCTGTTTTGATAGTTCGACAATCTATGTGGTTCATTCGACGATCTCTGTGGATCGTTCGACGATCTTTTGTCTGCCTTTAGTAATTTTGTACTCCTTCCGTTCTATGATTTATTTCCTATTTATTTGGCATATTTTATTAAAGATTATTTCATTGATTTTATGCATACATCTCAAGGCAATCTTTGCCCCATCCTTTGTGCATAAGTCAAGCTTTTTCTGACAAAGATTTTTTGTCTTATTAGTTGAAATATCTTTATGCTTTATCTGTCATGCTGTCCTTTATAGCCGTTAGACTTAAAAGTCTTCTCTGGCCGTAAAGAGTTTGCTCTGATGTGACTTTCTCTAGTATTCATTTATCAGATTGGATATGCAGCTTCTTAGAAAGCTTTATCCCTTTATAGCACGTCTGTCTGCAGGATATGTTTTTTGTATTGTGTTATTTGTAGCCCAGATCTCAGATCTCAGAAGAAGACAAAATTCAAACAAAGATTAGAGCCATTACAAAGGCCAATATATAAAGTGCTATCAAAAGATAGAGATACATAGATACACACAGATATACTAAGCAAGCAGAGTATACACAGAGTGATTCAAAACAAGAAGAGATACAGCTCTCAGATATTGTTACATTCAACTGAGAAGATCAACCTTCTTCAACTCTCTCTTCTTAAATCCTGAGTTCATCCTGCTGCCAGGAACATTCACTCAGAGCCTCTAGAAGAAGAAGAAGAAAGAAAAGCTGTTGAAGAAGAACATTCATTTGACATCAAGAGTCTTCTTCAAGCTGCTCCTTCAAGAACTTCAAGACAACTCTCTGTCAAGAGTTCAGAAGAGAACCTGCACCCTGAAGCAAGACTTCTTCCTGGATATCACTAAGCCAGGGGGAGCCTGGATTCTTTAGAGCTTTCTAGCTCTGTGCAATCCACTTGCTTCTCTAATATTGTTTTAACAATAGAGAAGACATTCTAACTCTCTCTCAACCTCCTATATAAAGGGTTATTACTCCCTTCAAAAGTGAACCTTGGTGGCAGGGCACCTGATCAAAAACCTGTGTTAGATTTTGAGCTCCTGATCAAAAGCTCAAAGGGTCTACTTGATTTACCTGAAGCAGATCAGTTGGTGGCAGGGCACCTGAATAAAAACCTATAGTGGATTCCTACCAGGGTGGTAGAAGAGTGGATGTACCTATTTAGAGGGAACCACTATAAACCTCTTGTGTCGTCTGTGTTGCTTAATTTAATTATTGCACTGTGGCTGTGAGTAGAAATAACTAGGATTACTAGTTGCTGTGATAGGACCAAAGCTCAACTGTAATTACAGTTAGCTTTCTCTTGTGCACTTCACTTTGTGTTAGGCTCTAGGGTTTCAAATATCTATAAACTCATTCCGCAAATTAACTCTAAGGGAGTTGAGTAGGGTGTCATAATTTTTGAATACTCTATTCACCCCCCCTCTAGAGTTGTATCTATCCTCACTTTCAATTGGTATCAGAGGGAGGTTGACTGACTGTATAGGCTAACACCTGAGTCACAAGATTTAGATAGATACCAAGTTTATAGACATTCACTTCATGGCCCAGTACAAGGATTATTCTAGCACCAGACCTCCAGTTTGCAACTTAGTTAAGTTCAGCATCTGGAAGGCAAGAATCAAGTTATATATGAATTCTATTGATGAAGATATTTTTTCTTCTATTTTGACAGGACCTCCAACACCACCTACTGCAGCCACTGCTACAACATCTACAAATCTCAGTGCAGTGCCACCTCCAGACTACAATGATGCATACAAGAAAGCAAAAGTAGCTGATGTTAAAGCCATGAATATTCTGGCTCAGACTATGTCTGATGAAACCTTTCAGAAAGTGGCTGATTGCACTTCTGCAAAAGCCATGTGGGACTCACTGAACCAGATTGTAGCTGGTTCAGCTGATGAGAGGAAGGACAGAAGGTCCAACCTTATATCTCAATATGAAAACTTCAAGAAGACTGAAGCTGAATCAGTTGAAGGAATGTACACCAGGCTCAGCTCCATCATCAATGAGCTGAGAACCCTTGATAAGGAGATAACATTGACAGAGGTCAATGATAAGATACTGATGTGCTTCCCCAGCACATGGGATCTTAGGATCTGGCCCATCAAGGAGGCCAGAAGTACTACTAAGATCTCAACTGAAGCTCTCCTTGGAAAGATCAAATCTTTTGAGCAAGTTCTAAAGTCCAGGGAAGCTGAGGCTGAAGCCAAGACTCCAACTCCAACAAGGAAAGAGCAAACCCTTGCTCTAAAAGCTGTTGATGCTTCTGAAGGAAGCCAATCAAATGAGGAGCTGATGACACTCTTTGCCAAAAGGTTTCTCAAGATGGGCAGAAAGGACTTCAGAAAGAAGTCTTCAAGATATGAAGATAAACAAAGGTATGACAGATCTCCTGCTAAAGAAATTATCTGTTATGGTTGGAGGAAACCTGGACACATTCTACTAGAGTGTCCATAGGAAAAGAACAAGGATAAGAGAAAAGAAAAAGAACATCAGAAGATGCACTCCAAGTCCTCCTCCTACAAAAATAAGAAGAAGGAGAAAGGATTTGTTGCTGAAACCTGGAGTGATTCAGATGAGGAATCTTCCTCCTCAATCTCCAGTGAAGATGAGGAAGAGAAAGAAGGCAAAAGAAATTTGCCTTATGACAATTGATTCCTGCAGCAATCACTCAGCTGCAGAGAGTTCTAATGATGATGAAGAAATGCCTACAGAAGATCAGGTATTATCTTCTTATGATTTTTCTTCTGCTGAATTTAAATCTGAATTTAAATCCCTTTGTTTAGATTTAATTAGTTCAGAAAAAGAAATTAAGGAGCTTAGAAATAGGATAGCAGAATCAGAAATCCTCTCCATTGAAAATGCTAGGTTAGAAGCAGAACTCACTAAGTCCAGTGAAGAAATAAAATTTCTTAAAAATGAACTAGCTAAATCAAAAAGATTAGAAGAATCTCTAAATGGTAGAAGCCTTAAGCTGCTAGAGATCACTAGCATGACAAACACGAGGTCAGGCAATAATAAGCTAGGCTTAGGAGCCTCATCAAGTGAACCCCCATTGGTTCTTAAAAATCATCTTTCAACTCCAGTAAACTTTATTTTAGCTGATGGAATAAAGAATACTGAGCAAGTAAATCTAGTTAACAAAGCCTTAAATAAAGCTAAGAGAGAAAAGAGAAGCAAAAATTTAAGGAACTACAAAAGTCGTCGAACTATGCTCGACGATCGAAGGCTCAATGGTCGAACGATGCTCGACGATCTGAACATCGATCGTCGAACGATGATCGACGATCTCAATATGATTTTCAAAATAACAACCTGAACCCTATAAACCCTAATGTAAATAGAAACCCTAGGTTTATTGACCCATCAACTGCATGGAGCATTCCACCTAGGAGATCTTATCCCTTAGGATATAAACCCCAACCTGCTTATTCTTTTATTTCAAGCTTTCATTATGTGAAGAATAATGGACCCAAGGTTGTCTGGGTCCACAATGTCTAACTGTTTAATTTGCAGGTGAAGAACTATCCAATTACTAAAGATAAATGGTATTTGGATAGTGGCTGTTCCAAACACATGACATGAATCAAAGAAAATCTGTCAAGATTCAAGGCCAAGCTTGGACCAAAGGTGATCTTTGGGGATTCCAGTTGTGGTCAAACAGAAGGATATGGTAGGATTACCATTGGAGCAATAACATTCAAAAGGGATGCATATGTAACTGGACTGAAGCACAACCTTATCTCAGTAAGCCAGTTATGTGATGCAGGATATCAGGTATCTTTCACTGACTCTCTCTGTAATATTACTTTAAATAGTAATGTTGTGTTAGTAGGTATTAGACAGGGTAATGTTTATTTAGTAGATTTTAATTCAACCCAATCTGAAATCTGCCTGTTTAATGAAGTAACAAATAATAACACCTTATGGCATAGGAGGCTTAACCATGTTAACCTCAAGAACATATCTAGGTTATCTAAATACAACCTTGTTAGAGGTTTACCTTCTTGCCTCTACAAGAAGGAGAGCCTATGCAAGGCTTGTCAATTAGGCAAGCAAACCAAAAACTCCTTTAAATCTGTAAATAAAAGTGATTCACCTAGAATCCTGTATTTATTACATTTGGACCTTTTTGGCCCAATAAATGTACAGAGTCTAGGAGGGAAGTTTTACACTTTAGTGATTGTAGATGACTTCTCTAGGTTCACATGAGTGTTCTTCTTGAGAACTAAGGCTGATAACTTCAAAGTTCTTACAGACTTTCTACTATGTGTGCAGACTGAGTATTCTACTCATGTGGCCTTGATCAGAAGTGATCACAGTACTGAGTTTGAGTCTCTTCTCATGCAAGAATTCTGTGAGAAAGAAGGTATCAAACATAGCTTCTCTGCTCCTAGAACTCTCTAACAAAATGGGGTAGTGGAAAGGAAGAATAGAAACCTGATTGAAGCTGCTGGAAAATTATTGGCAGATGCTAACATGCCTCTTTCTTATTGGGCAGAAGCTGTTAACACAACTAATTATGTCTTGAACAGATGTCTTATACACAAGTTTAAGAGTAAAACTCCTTATGAGTTGCTTAAAGGAAAGAAACCTAAAATTAATTATTTTAGAGTCTTTGGTTGTGTAGTGTATATTCACAATAACAACAAAGAATACCTTAGAAAATTTGAAGCAAAAGCTTCAATGGGAATTTTTCTTGGATATTTCCAAGTAAGCAAAGCTTATAGGGTCTTTAACAAATCAACATCTAAAATAGAGGAGTCTGTGCATGTTTCTTTTGATGAGTCAAAGATGTTTTACAAGGAGAAGGAAACTTCTCCTTTCTCAAGCTCATTGCAGGTACCTGGGGCATGCAAAGATGTCACTCAAGAGATTCTCCATCTATCAACTCTTCATATCACTGATTCAGACAGTGATAGAGACATTGTGGAAGCAGTTGCTGTACTACCAACAGGTGATCCTATTCCTCAGGAGGAATTAATCCCAACTGTTGCTGAAGATCACATCCCACCTGCTGATATTGTCATACTTAGAGATCATCCTACATCTCAAGTGATTGGTGACATATCAGCTGGTGTGCAAACAAGACATCAATTAAGACAGGATGTGATGCATGCTTGTTTCCTTTCACAGATTGAGCCCCTCACCATAAAAGATGCTGAGCTAGATCCCCACTAGATCATTGCTATGCAAGAGGAGCTTAATCATTTTGAAAGATGTAAAGTATGGACTTTGGTTCCAAGACCTAAAGGCCAACTGATCATAGGCACCAAGTGGATGTTTAGAAACAAGTTGGATGCAAATGGAATTATTGTAAGGAACAAAGCTAGGCTTGTAGCTCAGGGCTACAGACAGGAGGAAGGTATAGACTATGACCAAACCTTTGCTCCTATTGCAAGGCTAGAGGCAATAAGGATCTTTCTAGTCTATGCAGCCTATATGAAGTTTAAGGTCTTTCAGATGGATGTCAAGAGTGCATTCCTAAATGGTGAGCTAAAGGAAGAGGTGTTTGTTGAACAACCTCCTGGGTTTGTCTCTTCAACTAAACCCTCATTTGTTTACAAGTTGCAAAAAGCTCTTTACGGACTTAAGCAAGCACCCAGAGCCTGGTATGAGACTCGAGCTAGTTTCCTGTTAGAGCACAACTTTGTTAGGGGAGTAGTTGATAGAACCCTTTTCATTAAGCACCACAAGGACACCATCCTGTTAGTTCAAGTTTATGTGGATGATATTATTTTTGGCTCCACTGATCCCAAACTGTGCAAAAAGTTCTCAGAGCTGATGCATTCTAAATTTGAGATGAGTAGTATGGGTGAGCTATCTTACTTTCTTGGTCTCCAAGTAAAGCAAGATGCTGATGGCATCTTCATCTCCCAATCCAAATATGCCAAGGAATTGGTAAAGAAGTATGGGATGGCTGATGCTTCAGCAATGCATACACCTATGGCTACTAATGCAGTTATAGATTCTGATGATCAGGGTAAGCCAGTTGACCAGAAAAACTATAGGGCCATTGTTGGTTCCCTATTATATTTAACTGCAAGTAGACCAGATATAATGTTTGCCACATGCCTATGTACTAGATTCCAGGTCAACCCCAAGGAATCTCATTTGATTCTTCTCAAGAGAATTTTGAGATACCTGAAGAGATGTCCAAATTTAGGACTGTGGTACCAAGCTGAATCAGAATTTGAGTTAATTGGATACTCTGATTCTGACTATGCTGGTTGTAGAGTTGACAGGAAAAGTACCTCAGGAACATGTCAGTTCCTGGGAGAGAGATTAGTCTCTTGGTTCTGTAAGAAACAGGCTTCTGTCTCAACTTCAACTGCAGAGGCTGAATATATATCAGCTGCTAGTTGTTGTTCACAGATCCTGTGGATTCAAAACCAGCTTTTGGATTATGGGTACACACACAAGAACACAAAAATCATGTGTGACAGTACCAGTGCTATCTCCATTGCACAAAATCCTGTGCACCACTCTAGAACCAAGCACATTGAGATTAGACACCATTTCCTGAGAGATTGTGTGGAAAAGAACAAGATCAGCCTTGAGTTCATATCCACTGACCTTCAGAGAGGTGATATTTTCACCAAGCCCTTAGATAAACAGAAGCATCTGTTCTTTTTGCTTCAACTAGGCATGATTAATGGAAAAGACTAAGTGTGACTTTTGCCTTGTTGAAATCTGTTTGAAGATCGTCGAACGACGTTCGACGATAGTCGAACAGGTCGAGCCTATCGTCGACCTATGGGTGACGACGGCTTATTTGTTTGTGAAGACAGAAATAGTCGAACAATTGATCGACTACTCTGCTTCAGGAAACGATCGTCGAACGACCGTTCGACTATCGTCTCTAGTATCTGTTAAAACAGGTCGACGATTGTCGTTTTAATATAAAACCGATGGTCGACCTAGGTTAAGAGATCGTCTTTTTAGTAGTCGACAGAGCTCGTCTTTTCGTATTCCGTATTTCTGCTTGAGCTCTGCCCCGCGGTTTCTGCTCTTCGTTTTCGTCGTCCTCTCCAACCAAATCGATGGAGATTGCTCCAGCTCTCCTGACAGCAATGAAGTTTGACGTCGGTTTCAGCGTGGATTTCGACTCGTTCAGCGCCTGCGATGCGGAGATTATAGAGATGCTACAGCTCTGCAAGGATCAAAGATTGGAAAAGTTGATGTCAACAAGGATCAAGATCAACATTCCAGAGATCAAAGAATGGGTTTACTCTTCGTCTTCCAGCGACGAATCCATGACCGGGACAATAGGCGGCGAAGAGGTAATCCTGACTCCTGCCGTGCTGACTGAAATTTTCGGATTATTGAATGGTCAAGATGAGTATGACCAAGATACTCAAGAGTATGGAAGAATGCTCGTCGAGCTAGGACATGCTGAGGGCATTCCTACAAAGTTGTTGAAAGTAAACTTCCCTTTGAGGATTAAGTTCTTAGCTGAACTTGTTGGAAAAGTGCTGTTAGGTAAGCACTCAGCTCATGATAATATAACCAGGCAGCAGTTTGCCTTGATGAGTCCAATTATCAATAAGAAAGAGATAAATTGGGCAGGGATAATGTTTGATTTGATCAGAAAGAAGAACAGCAAGAAAGAAGTAACCCTTGGAAGGGTAATAGGAATTTTCCTAAAAGAAAAATATCCTCAACTATTGGGTACAGTTGCAACTTCCATCAATGCCAGTAAGAAAATGGATCCCACCTTATTTGTTAAGTGGAAAAGGAGCATTCAGAAGCCTTCACCAGCTGGGGTAGCTCCTATTTTATCTGAGAACACCAAGACTGTACCAGTCACTCCCCACTTACATGAAGAAGGCTCCTCCATTCCCCCCATTACTTCTACTTCTGCATTGCCATCTACTTCTGCATTACCATCTACATCCACTGTCTCTCTTCTACTTGATTCCTCCACTATTCTCCATGCATCACCACCAGCATCTCCGCTCCCTTAAAATCTTGCTAGGATTTCTCATCCTAGTTTTGATCTGTTGGTTTCTGAGAATTTACCCACTCCACCTCAGTCACCAATTTCTCATTCATATCATATTGATCTTCCTGCATCCACCCATCAATCACCAGTTCACAACATATCTCATCAGGAGACCATCATCCCTGATGATCTTCCATCTACTGAGCTTCCCCCATCCACATCATTTAAAATAACTCCAGCTTTCATTGCAAACATCCTGGAGCTAATTACTCCTTCAATCAAAACCATGATTGAAGAAGCAATTGCCCCTCTTGTTTCTACCATCTTTTCCCTATCATCCTCCATCATAGCCCTCTCTAAGTCTGCCGAGCCCTCTTCATTTAGGGGCCTGACTTCAGTATCTACTGAAATCAGGCAGGGGGAGATGTTCGAGGAAGATGCCTCAGGACTGCCCCTTGTTACTCTTCCAGCAGATCCCCAAGCTGAAATTCAAAAAGAAACAACAGTTCCAGTTGACATTATAACATCATCTGCAGAACCAGAACTAGTTCAGAGGCCATCTGATATCATAATGGAAGCAGAATTTGCCTTCAAAGTATGCCTTAAAGAAGCCTCCACTCCCATAATTGCTCTATTCCTAGAAGGAGTCATTACCTCCTATCTAGATGACTTGTGGGAGTTAGAAAATTCTGAATAAAATCCTGAAGGTAATTCATTTACTCAATTCCTTGACATGTTAACTAACATGCTAGCCTGTGAATACCTGGAAGGGATGTTTCGATACCATTTAGAACACCTTTGTGTCCCTTTGGTTTCAGATCTAGTTCAAGAAGTTCAAGCTGCTCAAGAACCTGCTCAACAACCAGCTCCAAAACCAGCTCAAGAACCTACTGTTCAAGATCCTGTATCTACTCCTCCAGCTCAGATAGCTGTGCAAGATGAACTAGTCTTCAAGACATTTACAGTTGAGCAAGAAAAATTTTCAGATGATCAAGAAGAAAGATCTACAGTCTGGGATGACACCCCAGGACTAGACCTGGATACTCTTCTAGCACAGGATGCCTTAGAAGAAGAAAGAACGAAAGTTGCATTAAAAGCCAAAGAACAAGCTGAGCAAGAGGATTTTGATCCCTATGATCAACCTCAATCATCTCATTCTGATGATAAGGATGATTCTGATGAGTCAGAAGGTTCTAAGAAGAAGAAAGCAACAAAAAGGAAAAGGAAAGCTGCTGCTGCTCCTCCTCCAAACCCTGATCATGATGTTCCCTATTATATACTGAAAGGGATAGATCCCAAATCTAAAGAATATCAACATTGGATGGGACTATCCAAAAAAACCAACAAAAGCAGAGAAAGAAAAGCAAAAGATATTACAGTTCAGCTCCAAAGTGGAATCCCAGAGGCCCTCCTCCTCCTCCTCCAAGTGCAGGAGCCTCCGGAAATGTATCTGCCAATCCATCAGCCCCTTCTGCTAGATTCACTCCGTCTCAAGCACATCAAAAAAGAAGTAATCCAGGATATCAAGGCAGATCTCAATCTGGAAATCAAAGACAAGAGGCTGATACAAAAGAGCAAGTGAAGGAGATAGTATATCAGAAGCCAACCTTTTCTCCTCCTCCTTCACCCAAGAGAAAAGCATCACCTCCAAAAGAAAGCAAAAGCATACCATCCAAAAAGCCAGCTCAAATGAAGAAAATAGATTCAAAAGGAAAAAGGATTATTTACTCTGAAAAATCAAGTAAAAAATATGCAGATTTTGCTCCTCCATCTTCTCTAGTTATTCAAGAAAATAAAGAGCCAGCTGCAAGTATGCTAGAACTCTCTACAAAATTCAAAACTGTAAAACCTTTATATTCAACTGATGATAATGAATATGAAAGCCAAGAGCTTAATCCTGATTTCAGGATGGCTAGATTTCTTGAATTAGTTGGATCAGACAAACCAGAGCTGAAGGTAAAGATATTACAGGCTTAACTACTTTGTCTAAATTTAGAAAGAAGGAGCTAGATAAATTCCAGGTCAGACCTGAGGTTTTTGATCCTTCTAAATATATGGAAAAGCACCCAGAAGCAGTAGTGCCAAGAGCAGGAAAATCTAAAATCATTGGAGAACAAGACTTGAAGATATCAAAGAAGGAAGCTCTAGATGCCTTCAAAAAAATTTCTTTTCTTCCTGGTTCTTCTGTATCTAAATCAGATTCTGATGCTTCTTAAGTTTTATGTATTGACAGTATGTTTATTTGACTGTTTGTTTGATGCAATTTGATGATTAGATGTTTCTTTTCCTGAGTTATATTTATTTCCATTAGTTTTGTTTTGAGAGACTTAACCCAAATAGGGGGAGATTGTTGGTACCCTAGTTTGGATTTGAGTTTAGTCTTCTCAATTAGTTTCTTGACCCAAGATTTATCTATGGTCAAAGGTTTGTTGTTAGATTAGTTTTTCCTCAGTTGTAGAGTTGTCACTTTTCCAGATGAAGATTTGGTTAAGTTGTTTTTGGTTCGACTATGGTCGAACGCCGCTCGACTATCGTCTATCAACTATTCGACGATCGTCTATCAGTTGGTCGACTATCGTCAGTCAGTAGATCGTCTATCTCTGAGTTAGTTCAACTCTTATTAGCTCGACGATCTGTGGTATCTGCCTCATCGATCGTCGAACCCCGCTTGACTTCTTTTGACCAGACAGATTTCTTGATAGTTCGGCTATCTGCCTTGATAGTTCAACTATCTGATAGCTCGACTATCTGTTTGATAGTTCGACTATCTGTTCTGTTTGATAGTTCGACTATCTGCCTTGATAGTTCAACTATCTGATAGCTCGACTATCTGTTTGATAGTTCGACTATCTGTTCTGTTTGATAGTTCGACTATCTGCCTTGATAGTTCAACTATCTGATAGCTCGACTATCTGTTTGATAGTTCGACTATCTGTTCTATTTGATAGTTTGACTATCTGCCTTGATAGTTCAACTATTTGATAGCTCGACTATCTGTTCTGATAGTTCGACTATTTGATGTGGTAGTTCGACTATCTGCTTTGATAGTTCGACTATCTGTTTCGTTCGACTATCTGTTTTGATAGTTCGACGATCTCTGTGGTTCGTTCGACGATCTCTGTGGATCGTTCGACGATCTTTTGTCTGCCTTTAGTAATTTTGTACTCCTTCCGTTCTATGATTTATTTCCTATTTATTTGGCATATTTTATTAAAGATTATTTCATTGATTTTATACATACATCTCAAGGCAATCTTTGCCCCATCCTTTGTGCATAAGTCAAGCTTTTTCTGACAAAGATTTTTTTGTCTTATTAGTTGAAATATCTTTATGCTTTATCTGTCATGTTGTCCTTTATAGCCGTTAGACTTAAAAGTCTTCTCTAGTCGTAAAGAGTTTGCTCTGATGTGACTTTCTCTAGTATTCTTTTATCAGATTGGATATGCAGCTTCTTAGAAAGCTTTATCCCTTTATAGCATGTCTGTCTGCAGGATATGTTTTTTGTATTGTGTTATTTGCAGCCCAGATCTCAGATCTCAGAAGAAGACAAAATTCAAACAAAGATTAGAGCCGTTACAAAGGCCAATATATAAAGTGCTATCAAAAGATAGAGATACATAGATACACACAGATTTACTAAGCAAGCAGAGTATACACAGAGTGATTCAAAATAAGAAGAGATACAGCTCTCAGATATTGTTACATTCAACTGAGAAGATCAACCTTCTTCAACTCTCTCTTCTTAAATCCTGAGTTCATCCTGCTGCCAGGAACATTCACTCAGAGTCTCTAGAAGAAGAAGAAGAAAGAAAAGCTGTTGAAGAAGAACATTCATTTGACATCAAGAGTCTTCTTCAAGCTGCTCCTTCAAGAACTTCAAGACAACTCTCTGTCAAGAGTTCAGAAGAGAACCTGCACCCTGAAGCAAGACTTCTTCCTGGATATCACTAAGCCAGGGGGAGCCTGGATTCTTTAGAGCTTTCTAGCTCTGTGCAATCCACTTGCTTCTCTAATATTGTTTTAACAATAGAGAAGACATTCTAACTCTCTCTCAACCTCCTATATAAAGGGTTATTACTCCCTTCAAAAGTGAATCTTGGTGGCAGGGCACCTGATCAAAAACTTGTGTTAGATTTTGAGCTCCTGATCAAAAGCTCAAAGGGTCTACTTGATTTACCTGAAGCAGATCAGTTGGTGGCAGGGCACCTGAATAAAAACCTATTGTGGATTCCTACCAGGGTGGTAGAAGAGTGGATGTACCTATTTAGAGGGAACCACTATAAACCTCTTGTGTCGTCTGTGTTGCTTAATTTAATTATTGTATTGTGGCTGTGAGTAGAAATAACTAGGATTGCTAGTTGCTGTGATAGGACCAAAGCTCAACTGTAATTACAGTTAGCTTTCTCTTGTGCACTTCACTTTGTGTTAGGCTCTAGGGTTTCAAATATCTATAAACTCATTCTGCAAATTAACTCTAAGGGAGTTGAGTAGGGTGTCATAATTTTTGAATACTCTATTCACCCCCCCCCCCTCTAGAGTTGTATCTATCCTCACTTTCAAAACATGTCGGCAAATGTAATAGTGCTCATCAACTAGCGATGCAAAAAATTGAAGCCCTAAAGCAACCAAAAAAATCTATACAAGTGGCTCTTTAGAAAAAGTCAGATAAGACTAAATTTGAAAATAAAGCACGCCTACAAGCATCTCTTAAATGTTTGAGATATCTCTTGCGCCAAGGATTGGCCTTACGTGGTCAAGATGAGAGTCAAGACTCACTTAATAAGGGAAATTTTCTTGGAATTCTACAGTGGCTCGCAGATATTGATGAAAAGGTTGGTAGGTATGTTTTGAAAAATGCACCAGGACACAATCAATTGACCGCTCCTTCAATTCAAAAAGATATAATCAATGCTTGTGCTAAAGAAATCACCAAAATTATAATTCAAGAGCTTGGTGATGATTACTTTTCAGTTCAAGCCGATGAATCTAGTGACGTGTCACATAAAGAACAACTTGCTCTTTTCTGCGTTACATTGATAGAAATGGAGCAATAATAGAGCGATTTCTTGGTATTATGCATGTTTTTGAGACTACCGCAATATCAATCAAAGCTAGAATTGAATCTTTACTAATTGCTCATTCATTGAATTTATCTAAAATCCATGGACAAGGATATGATGGTGTCAGTAACATGAGTGGTGAGATAAATGGGCTTAAAAGTTTAATTTTGAGGGAAAATCTGAGTGCATATTATAGCACCCCCCCAACCTTTTGCCCGGGTCGGGCCGGAGGGGTACTACTAACCCAAGACGTCCGCCCAGTGCTCCTTAGGGGAAACGATCCACTCTCTCTAAGCACTAGTTGGTCGTCTCTCTCGGCTCGAATCACAACATTCATAACTCATCAGAGTATAGCGGAAGCATTAACAGGAAATTACTGCAGATATATATAACACATCATATAATAATACAGAGATTCTTGGGCCGAAGCCTAAGTATTTATATAATCCCGTGGGCTATACATGTACTACATATAACCCTCACACTCTCTCTCCCTATGCTGCTCGGCGGTACTCACGTCTCTAAACTCCGAGGACGTCGGGGGTGCATCTGCTCGGGTAGTCCTAGCCGCTGACATAATCTCTTGCGGCGGCGGGTCACTACGACGCTCCATTTCCTGTGAATGATTATTTAAATAACCGTTAGTTATAGAGCTAAGTGGAAACAAATCTCCTCCCCGGATCCATATCCTGGGGATGAGTACACACCCACCCAACAGAAGTAAATAGTCGAAGCAAATGAGGGTTAACACAACATTTCATATGTGTATAGCTAGGAGCAACTATAAAAGAGTGCAGGATAGTATAACTGAGGAAAGCAGCAACAATATAAATCAGTTATAACAAGGCTCCACTAGCATAACATCACATCAGGTTTTCATATCCTGTATTCTATCGTAGGCATTCACAGCAGCGCACACAAACCCTATGTCGACATAGTATGGGCCGCTTCTGTTACAGCAGGGTAGCGAGCCCCGCGGGCCTCACTGATGTGGCCGTCGGTGATAGTGGCCAGTCCTGTCACTTCTGGTGGTGGTCGTACCACACAACCCCAGGCCCTAACGTACAACCTTGTGTACTCTTGGATGTGAGCGACATCCGGCGAATCGTTTTGGCCGACCAGCGGAGGAAACCCGACAGGGAATAATATACGGGCCGGTAACCCGTGGTACCCATCTCCCTGTTGTCTTGAGTCGTAGACCTTCCCGCACAGGTACGAACGGTCTGCGGGAGGGATTGACCCGGCACTATTTCACCACAAGCAATTTACAATCAATCAAACAAATGACAATCATAATACACACCGGGTCTACGTCGGCCTGCCCTACTAGACTTAAACTTCGGGTGGCGGCGTTCAACTCTACTTTCGTCAAGGAGCATGAGAGCGCATTATTTGGGGCTAGACCTGGAGGACTACTTCGACTCCAGTTATCCCCAACTAAGCCTCAACCTTAACAACGACTGCTCGTCAGAGCAGGACCCAGGATTATAAAAGTAAATTGCAATAAGGACAAGTGCGGTGATTATGCTGCTTATTTAAAATGTTGGAATGAAATGTGACCAGTACGAGACTGGAGTAGTATTTAGAAGAAAGTACTGAAATAAGCCTGACCAGTACGAGACTGGAGTAGTACTGAAATGAAAGTACTGAAATAAGCCTGACCAGTACGAGACTGGAGTAGTACTGAAATGAAAGTACTGAAATAAGTTTGACCAGTACGAGACTGGAGTAGTACTGAAATGAAAGTACTGAAATAAGCTTGACCGGTACGAGACTGGAGTAGTACTGAAATGAAAGTATGGAAATAAGTTTGACTAGTACGAGACTGGAGTAGTACTGAAATGAAAGTACTGAAATAAGCTTGACCAGTACGAGACTGGAGTAGTACTGAAATAAAAGTACTAAAATAAGTTTGACCAGTACGAGACTGGAGTAAACTAAAATGAAAGTACTGAAATAAGCTTGACCAGTACGAGACTGGAGTAAACTGAAATGAAAGTACTGAAATAAGCTTGACCAGTACGAGACTGGAGTAAACTGAAATGAAAGTACTGAAATAAGCTTGACCGGTACGAGACTGGAGTAAACAATAAAGAAAAAGGGGTAGTAGTCCAATTTACCCGAGTGTCGAGGTGCTCGACGGTTTTACGAAAGCTCGGAATTCCCGGAGCTTAGCCACTTGCCTCGACCACTCTCGCCGATAAAATAGATTGAAAACACTTATTTGATTATAAGGAGTGGTCGTGCGCTCAAATTCTCACATTCGAGGGAAAACAAGCGGAATAAGATTCGTGCGCGACCCTAGGCTTTCAATATTTTAGGAAAAATATCAAAACTTATCCCCATGGCCCTAAATTTTGATACAACCCATATGAGGGCCTAAAATGAGCCTAGTAATTTTTTTTTGTAATTTTCCAAGGTATTTTGGGCATTTAATTTAACAAATGAAATTTTATTTTAGCTTTTAAAAATATTAAATCAATTCCAAAAATTCTTAAAATTTTTTTGGAGGTAGCCCTCATCATGGGGAACATTTTTAATGTTGGTCACTTTTCTCCTAGAGGCCTAGATTTGGCCCAGAAAATTTTTCAAGTTCCTGCACTTTGATTTGGTCTGCCAATAACAGATCTATCTGATCCTGCGGCTGAAATTGAGCCGCAGAACGAATTTTGTTCTTCTGGCCCCACATCGGATCGGCAGCGGATCCGCTGTGGGGGGCGCTGATGCTGAGGCAGGTTGTGGGGATTAAGGAGATCTGGGACGTCCGATCTCATCATGAGATCGGACGGCCACTGCTGCTCCCGGCGGTGTGAAGGGTGGCAGCCTCCACCACCGCCGGACAGCCACCGCCATCCGCCGTCGCCAGCCCCGATCGACTCGCCGGGGGTCGGTGACTCTCTCGACGGTGGTTTGGTGGCCTGGCGGCGCTGGCCGCTTCCAGAAATCCCTATCCCGAGAGCCTGGGGTGGCGGTGGCCCTGCTCCCGGCGCCACCCCCGCTCCTCGGGTGGATGGCCGCCAACCAGCCCACCCCCGGCCGATGCGTCGGTGGTCAGGCTTCTTGCCGGTGATGGTCTGGCGGTCATGCGCCGCCAGCCGCCGCCGCCAGCTCTAAACAGAGCGTGGTTCTGTTTCGCGGGTGCCGCCGGAGCCGCATTTTCCGACGGCACCGCCGCTCTCCGATGTTGGGGCCCGCCTTCCCCAGTAGTATAACACTCCCCCAGCGCCACCACCGACGTTGGGGGAAGATTTATCCTCCTTAGGCACCACCTGGCCTGGAACAAGGCTCGGGTGGCGCCGGCATTGCTCCGACCGTCGGGAGCGCCATGCATATCATCCAGAATGGGGAGAGGGGAGGGAGAGAGATTCCACCTGGGTCTGGTGGGCTCGGGAGGGGCCGGCCTGGTCGGCCATGCCTTGGTGGTGGTGGCGGAGGGGGGAGGAAGGCCTCGGTTTGGCTTTTTTTCTGGCGGCCGGAGCTCTGGCAGCACCTTGGCAGGGGGAGGGGAGAAGGTTTGTGAGTTGTGAGGAGGATTGGGGGGTCCTTTTATAGGATTGGGGAGGGGGATCTCCCTTCCCTTGGGCAAGGTGGAACTAATCCCTCCTTAGGGAGGGATTAATCCCCACCCTCCAGCTGTCCAAGGACAGCTTGAGGTGCCATATTTTCCCACATGTAGGAAAAAGAAAGATGCCCTCATGGGCTTGGGCCTTTGAAAAGGAAAGGGGAAAAGAGAGGAGAGGAGGGGTAGGGTGGGCCTCCACTTGTAGTGGGTTGTATGAAGGTTGGGAGAGGGCCCAAAGAAGAGTGAGGGGTATGGATATCCTTCTAGGAGAAGAGGTGGGTCCCTTCTTGGAGAAGAAAATCCAAAAATAGGTTTTAGGGGGGTTTGACCAAGTCAACCCTAGGGTGGGTCCCCCTGCTGGTCAAAGTCAAAGTGGGTCCAAGTCATCGGGGTCGGGTCAAAGTTCGGGTATCGTGTCACAATTGGTGTGCGCACGCTTTTCGGTGCATGACTATGCTTGATTTGACCACGAATTGACCAATTATCATCGAAATTGGCTGGGACAACTTCCGTTGACTTCGTATTGACCACACGAGTCCAACACCATTAACTGGGGTTGAATCGGAGTCCGTTTGGCGAAAGTCCAAGATTTGCGCATCGCAGCGCGCTAAAACGGTCAAAGTGTCTAAATTTGTCGTTAGATCTCGAATTGAGACACGACGGGGTTCGATGCACCCGTCTGGGTTATATGAGGTCACAAAAATTGACAGAACTCAATTCGGAGTTCTCTAGCTCGATATTTTTTGCCTTGGGTTATCTCCCACTGGGTCTTGGGTAAGGTTCAGGACACTTTTATTGGGCCCACTAGGGCTCGGGTGGGCCAATAAAAGTCGGGATGTTACATATATTACATTCATTGCTTTGCTCATCAACTTAAGTTAACACAAATTGTAGTCGCTAAGATAAATGATGATTGTCAGTGGTTTTTTGAAGCAATTGCAACTTTATTAAATTTGATTGGTGTTTCCTGCAAACGAAATGAAATGCTTAGAGAAAGCCATGTTCAAAAGGTGGCTAAGACACTAGAAGATGGTGAACTCAAAACTGGATCAGGTTTAAATCAGAAGCTTTGTTTGAGTCAACCTGGAGATACTCATTGGGGATCACATCACAAAACACTAGTGCATATCATTTCATTATATCCTGATATGGTTGCTACACTTGTGAAGATTGGGAAGAGTAAAGCAAATGATCGGGTGAAGGCACAAGGTGTTTTGTTCGCATTAGAATCATTTGATTTAATTTTAATGGTTCATGTGATGACCATTATATTTGGGTATACACACAAATTAAATCTGGCTTTGCAAAGAAAGAATCAAGATATTGTAAATGCAATGTCTTTTGTTAGTTTGACAAAAAAATAGCTTCAAATTTTGAGGGATGATGGATGAGACACTCTATTTAAAAAAATTTGCTTTTCTGTGGCAAACATGGTATTCATATTCCCAATATGGATGATCGGAATATTCTCCGTGAAAGATCAAGAAGGTTTGTTGAAGACTACACAAATTTGCAACATTATCGGGTTGAAGTTTTCTTAAAAATTATCGATCAACAGCTACAAGAGTTAAACAATCGGTTTGATGATGTGAGTATAGAGTTGCTTCAATGTGGCTTGTTTGAATCCCGCTAACTCATTTGGTTGTTTTGAAAAAGAAAAAGTGATGCTCCTTGCAGAGTTTTATCCTAATGATTTTTCAAGTTTAGAGTTATTTAATTTGGAATTTCAACTCGAGAACTACATTGTTGATATGAGAAGTGATGAGAGATTTGCTAATTTGAAGGATCTTAGTCATCTATCCTTGAAGCTTGTTGAAACCGGTAAACATGCTGCTTATCAACAAATCTACAAGTTTTTGAAGTTTGTATTGATTCTTTCTGTGACTACTACAAGTGTGGAAAGAGTATTCTCAGGCATGAATTAGGTGAAGAATAAGTTGCGCAATAGTCCGGGCGATCAAATGTTGAATTATTGTCTGGTTACTTTTATTGAGCGAGAAGCATTTTTGAAAGTCATTGATGTTGATGTTATCAACCGTTTTCAAAAAATGAGGGCTCGTCGTGGTCAAATATAAAATTTTACTCATGTATTTTGTATTTTTCAGTATTATGTAACTTTGTACGACTTTCTATTATCATGGAATTAATATTAACTTGTTATTTTATTTTTAAAAAAATTGTGTGCCCCCCATTTTCAAATTCCTGGATCCGCCACTGACTTTGAAGACCACCCAGAAAATGCTTAGGTTTGCCCTGCTCAGTGGCTACCAACTCCGGAGAAAACCTGCTAAACTTTCTGAACTCAATCTCATACTCACCACCTGTTTCCTCTGCTTCAAATGCAGAAAATTATTCATCAGCTTGTCTTGCTCAACCAACGAGAGGAACTTCTTCAACATCATCCCCTTGAACCTTTCCTACGAGCACCCATCTGTGAGGCTTTCTTTTTCCCTGATCCACCCTGAGCATATTATTCGAAACTCGAAAATCGCTCGAAACTCGTTCGAAAATTGAGCCGAATCGGAATCGGTTAAAATTGATTCGACTCAATTTGAGTCGATTCAATTTGACTCGAATCTGATTTCGAGTCGATTTCGAGCCAACCCTGAATCGCTCGAAATATGATTCGAATCAACTCAAATTAATTTAAAAAATTATGTATTTATTAATATATTCTTATTTTAAAATTAAAAATAACAAAATTTAAACCTAAAAAAAAGAATGAAGGCTTTAAGTGTTTCATTTGCTAAATTTATAGGTTGCCCAATTTTATTTTCAGCAAACTAGGAATAAAACGAAAAATTGCTAAATTTTGAGCCGACTTGATTCGATTTCGAGCCGACTCGATTCGATTTTGAGCCGATTCGATTCGATTTCGAGTTGACTCGATTCGATTTCGAGCCAACTCGAAATCAAGCCATTTCGAGTCGAGCCGACTCGACTCGAAATCAATTTCGATTTCGAGCCGAGTTCGAGTCGAAAATTTCGATTTCGAGCCGAGCCAAAATCGCTCGAACTCGACTCGATATCAGCCCTACCCCAAAGTGATAGTCAACAACACCTGCATCTGTCCTTGCATCACAACCATCTGCCTTGACAGAGTCTCATCGCTCTAACACAGCTCCTCGATCATTGCCTCACTATGCGCACCCGAAGGCTCACCCTCAAACTGGGGAGTTGACCTCAGTGTCTGAAGCTTTAGAGCCATTTCTACGAATACGAACGAACATCTCATCAAAACTTAGCTTAATACTAGAATCACTTAACTTAGATCAGACCGGAAATGTGTAGACACTTGCTCTCGCTACTACCTTGCTCTGGGATTTTCTATGAATAATATTATGCTTGACTTAGGATGACATACCATCATCACTTGACTCTTGTGCATATAATATGAATGTATGAGTGCTTCAAATCTTCATTTTCAAACCATGTGTGTATGAGTGTCATCATGTAGATCTTACCTTAGCATGTGTGTCAATGCTATGTTATGTTGTGCATGTTGTGATATGCATTTTAAAAAGGCCTTAATGCGTTCCATAAGCGGAGTACACATGAAATAGTATGTATCTCATACTACATAATATCGTATGTAACATAAAATAAAATCTAATGAGCATTCATATGATAATGTTAAGTCACTCATTTAACCTTAACTGTCACATGTTGCTATGTCTATGAGAATCCATATATAAACACATATTATGCATTTCATACTATATAATATGTCTCGTATACTTCTGTCATGCTTATGAGTGTAGTGTTCATGTTTCAGCCAAGACAGACTGATGATACATTGGAGTGTTTATGTAATGAAGTAAGATTCTAAAAATAAATGGCTGTTTGACAAACCTGTCTAACAAACCAAACCAACCCGCCTCTGATACCAACTGTCATAACTTGTATTTTCTCAATATATAAATATATTATCATAGTGAGAGAAAATACGTGTCATGATGTCACGGCATGCAGGAGACAACTACAGATACTCTGGCAGCACTGTCTCTTCATTTATTTTTATAAAAGACATATATATTTTATGTTGAAGAACATGATTTAAGTATAAAGTTCAAATACTGTGTCCCGCGGTCCAATGGATCAGCTAGTCCACAAGTAGAAAAGTATATATGCATCGAAAAATATATAGTTTAATTCAATTTATCCTATATGAGCATAAAGACCCAATGTTATGCTAAAGATGTGTAAATTCTAAATTTAGTATAAGTAGAAAAAGAACTTTTAAGATCTTCAAAATAGGATAATATTTAGTTGAAACAAAAGTTATGAGATGAGTAAAGGTGCCAATTTTTATACGTATTAAAATAAACAATATACATCATATCAAAAAACCTTCACAGAGAGCAGTGCATCAACAACAGAAGGTAGTAGTAATAGAAATAGCAAATAAACAGTCAACACATAAAGAAACCATGATATGGGCATCAACAAACTAACAGGAACCCATAGCACTAAAAAAAAGTCTAAGATACACTACAAGATCAAGAAAAGCAACAGACTACCTCTCATTGATGAGAGGAAAATGAATCAGCTACTAAAGATTGGAAGAAACAAACTCGGTCAGCTCTAACTGCTACTGGCCCGAACCTGAGGCATTCAAAAGAAAAGAATACTTCAGCACAAAGGCGCAAAAGGCAGCTCAAACAGAGTTCAAAAGGTTAACAAGTTTAAGAAGTTACCAACCCAAAGAGAGTAGCTGTGAAACAACAACAAACAAAGATTATATGAACAGTAAGTATAAATAATTCAGCACGAATTGACTATATAAGAGAAGGACTTGCACCAAGTGTAATAAGTATTCATATTAGTAATTATATATATATATATATATATTAAAGATACTGATCGGCTCGAAGAGTAAATCATTAGCATCAGGCATAAAACGGTACTGAGATGATGACATTCTTTCCAACATAAATCATCAGAGCAAAACATCCAAAGAGAAAGGCATTGTGGTAGTGGTCATCCATCCAACCCAACATAACAGTCCATAACAAATCCACCGGGTGTATTGATTCACAAACAAACACTGTGGTGGTGATCATCCATCCAACCAAACCAGATAGTTCTAAAATATCATAACAAAATCTGGCACCGCACAAGACTTGGTATCAGATCACCACGACTACTCATGGAAAGAAAAACTTAGAAATTTCAAGTAAAACAGCCATTCTTGATGAATTCGTCGAGACCATGCATTGAATTCGGCGTGTTCACTCGACGAATCGTCGTAACAACTCGATGAAATTTACACGAACACTCGACGAACTTGGCATAACCACTTGACGAATTCGGCTTAACTACTAGACGAGTTTGACTTAACTACCCGACGAATTTGACTTAACTACTCGACGAAATCAACTTAACTACTTGACGAATCGACTTAACTACTCGAAAATTTGACTTAACTACTCGACAAATTTCACTTAACTACTCAACGAATTCGACGTAACTACTCGACGAATTCAACTTAACTACTCGACAAATTTGACTTAACTACTCGACGAAATCGATTTAACTACTTGACGAATTCGACGTAATCACTCGACGAACTTCCGGACAAACTCGACGAACTTTACGTAACTACTCGACGAACTTCATGTGACTACTCGATGAATTCGACACGATCACTCGACAAATTTAACTCAGGCCAAACCGAAATCGTATGAACTAGAAAGATCAATGACGGGAAAGATACAATATTGACTAGTCTTGAAATTTAAAAAAATGAGAAGAAGGAACTAAAAGAATACTAAGCAAGAGGGATAGTACACCACTTGCCTAAAATCTTCCGATTTCCTGCCTCCTAAGCAATCCATGTCAAGGATCGGTCAAAAGAAAATCACGATAACAAAAATCTGGAAGGATTTGGACGAAAATGAAAGTTAGGGCTACTCACTCCAATGCCAAAAATCCACGAAACCGGAAAAACTCATTGCACACGCGTAGATCTCGGCGAGGGCTTTCCAGATGTACACTCTGATGAAGATTCTGTACACTGGAGCTCCCCGGCGGTAGCTGGAAAGATCCTGGAAAGACGGTCTCCCTCTCCCTCGCGTGCTCTAGTTTGGCGGAACAGGGAGAAGAAAATCGGAAACCTAAAACTGAAGTTGGGCCGACTTTTTATAAATAGAAATTATATATATATAATGTTATATATAAATAGTCTTAACAATTTATTAAAGATTTGGGCTAAGACCAACTCAATTTTCGATGAAATTTGCAGCGAAGGTAAATATAGGTCCTACAAATCCATCAGTGAAGTCGAAATCAGAGTTCGACGAGCTGATATCGAGTTATAATTTATTTCCACAGTTTACAACAACGATAAATCCTTTCGATCTTTGAAAATTCACTGGGCTTCCAAAATAGCTCGGATCCCAACAAAACTTGACAATAACGATTAAAATTAAATACTTTAATTTTCGAAAATCAGAAAAGTCTACACTCCAGTAAGATTGAAATTCATTCAACTTGACCAAACAGACACGTAGACACACTAACGACAACGCACTGTTTACTTTGCGTCAACGTAATGCTCTGACGTCGTTATTATGCCAAAAGAAGATCAAAATTAATCATAAAAAATTCAAGGGCGTTACACACAATCCCAACTTTTTTCAGACTCGCTCGCAAGCTCGGAAAAACTATGTTGAACCTGTAGTTCGGAGATATGGGCGCAAGATCCAATATGCCACTTAATGCCCCCCAGGAGTGGAGCTCAACTGGAGGAGGAAGAATTGGTGACGCCTCCCAGGCCATTCACAAAATGAGCGAGCCTAGTATGAGGTAGATAAAAGAGTTGACACCTTACATGATCCAAGCTCAACTAAGGTGGAAAAGAGATTGACATCTCATAGGAGCCAAGCTCAACTAGGGTGGAGAAGAGGTCAACACCACGCATGAGCCAAACTGAACTAAAGTGGAGAAGAGATCACTATCTTGTAGGAGTCAATCTCAACTAGGGTGGAGAAGAGGTCGACACCTCGTAGGAGCCAAGCTCAACTAGGGTGGAGAAGAGGTCGATCCCTCATAGGAGCCGAACTCAACTGGAGATGGAGAAAGCATTGAAACCTTACAGGATCTAAGCTCGATTGGAGGTGGAGAAAGTGTCGACACCTCAGAGGATTCGGGCTCGACTAGAGGTGGAGAAAGCGTCGATACCTCCAAGGAGCCGAGCTCGATTGGAGGTGGTGAAAGCGTCGACACCTCATAGGAGATGGGCTCGACTGGAGGTGGAGAAAGCGTAGACACCTCCCAGGATCCGAGCTCGACTAGAGGTGGAGAAAACGCTGACACCTTGCAGGATTCGAGCTAGGATGGAGGTGGAGAAAGCATGGACACCTCCCAGGAGCCGGGCTCGACTGGAGGTGGAGAAAGTGTCGACACCTCCCAGGAGTCGAGCTCAACTAGAGTTGGAGAAAGCATTGTCACCTCACAAGAGAAGAGCTCGACTGGAGGTGGAGAAAGCGGCGACACCTCATAGGAGCCGAGCTCGGCTAGAGGTGAAGAAAATATCGACACCTCACAGGATCCGAGCTCGATTAGAGGTGGAGAAAATGTCGACACCTTGCAGGATCCGAGCTCGACTGGAGATGGAGAAAGAGTTGACACCTCCCAGGAGCCGAGCTCGACTGGAGGTGGAGAAAGTGGTGACACCTCCAAGGAGCCGAGCTCGACTGGAGGTGGAGAAAGAGCCGACACCTCACATGATTCGAGCTCGACTAAAGGTGGAGAAAGTATTGACACTTCATATGAGCCGAGCTCAACTGGAGGTGGAGAATGCGTCGACACCACCCGGGAGATGAGCTCGACTGGGGCGGTTGGGGCGGGAGCGGCCATTCGCAGACCATTCAGGCCTGTGAATTTCATTTTGGTTGGGGAAGGAGTGGCTATTCGCAGACCATACCCCTCCCCCTTGGATTTGCCTATAAATAGGACCCCAAGGCACAAGTAGAAGAGACCTTGACCCCCCCCCCCCCCCCACCCTCCCTATGAAGGGCGAGTTCACAGTCAGCCTCACTAGTGTCGAGCTCAACAATGGCTTTAGGATGGGAAGTTTCTATAGAGTTCCGGGTATGTGGCGGGACCTCTCGTTGTAGCACGTGTGTCTTGTTTGTAGACAGCCCAGAGCTATTCTTTTATTCGGCACCTTCTACTGGTCAAGTCTCCCGCGAACCGATCACTAAATCAGTAAGCTTTGGTCACCCCATAGGTCCGAATAGCAGGGTCTAATTTTCTTGGATCCAATAAACATACATATAATAGATCAACAAATACTTCTTTTGACATTCCATGAGAAAACATGCCTATTTTCATTCGTATATATACATCAATTAAAAAACATTTATATATATATATATATTGTTTTAAAAAATGTACAAACATAATGATAGAATCGTGTATAGAAAAATGCTCTGATTTGAAAAAAAAAACATCCATAACATGAACTCATATCTTCATAGGGGGTCATACAAGTCCTAACTTTATTAGCCTCTATAAATAACCATATGCACACACCCATGTCAGAATGCACATAAGAATGATGAGGATTAGACAAAAATTATTTGAAAATAGTCATATGCATATCACGTTTATTTGGAAAGAGTTGCAATCAAATTCTAACGTATATTCAATATTGTTTTTTGGAATACATATGCATATCAGATTTTTTAGAAAACATATGCATATCTTATTTTTGGGAAGAATTGCAATCAAGTTCTAACACCTGCTCAATAAGTTTTTTGGAAAGCAGAAGCATTTCCTGCGCACCAGATCAAATGAGGAGACATCTGAAAATACCTACCTTGCGAAAGTACTCCTCTTCAATTTCTCTCTTCAAGCTTTTAGATCTCTCGCTGAAGCAAGATCTGTGCATGTTTATGGCATGCAGGAGGAGAACTGAGGATTAGTTCACCGATGTCGTCCATAGTGACCTCTAGAATTTGACATATAACCTCACACAGAAGAACATGAGTAGAGAATACCTTCCTTGCGATCCTCTTCCTCGAGTTCTCTCCCCAAACTTTTAGATCTCTCGATGGTGCAAGATCTGTGTGAAATCTTAAAGAAGTGACACCAGATCATCACCTCCTCATGCTATCAAGGGTTTTAACTCGTAGGGAGCAAAAAAGAAGAAGAGGAGATGGGTATTACCTGCTAAGCATGACACATCCTTTCTTCAAGCATGTTGGTTTCTTTGTATACGTCTATGAGGTAATAGAATGGAGTTCATCACGTTGGAAAGAATCTAAGAGCAGGAGTTGAGAAAGGTCGATGAGAATGACATATTAAGGCCAGTTGAGAACATAAGTGTGGAGCAAACAGGCGAAAGATCCCAACAATGTTTTGGTTTCAACGGAATGAAGGTATAAAACTATGCGTGTGTGTATGTGTGTGTGTGTCTGTGTGTGTGTGTGTTTATTAGATTTGTCACTTAAAACCGAAAACCGTAAACCGAACCGGAACCGCAAAGAACCGGACCGAACCGTTTGCAAATTATTCGGGTTTTGGTTTGAATTTTGGAACCGTGAACAACTTTGGTTCGGGTGTGGTTCTTACATTTTATTATCCGGACCGGAACCGGAACCGGAACCGCAACATATAAGTCTCAGGCGGTTTCAAGATTTTTGGACCCGATCCGAACCGGACCGAAGTAGAACCGAACCGCAACCCGTTTATTATTATTAATTTTATTATAATATTGTTATAATTTTATAATCCATCTATAATATTTATACTTATTATCAGGGATAAAACTGATGCAGTTTGGACCTAAACTGTAATCACACCAAAATGGGTCGGTTTTGGACTGAACAAACCACACTAAAACCGTGTGATATAATTTGACATTGGTGCGGTTTGAAGTCGGTTTTTACAGTACAGTTTTGATTTTTATACAGTTATATAATGTATTTTCAATTTTACTTATATATTTTTCTGAAATATTTTATTTTAACAATATTGAAGGTATATAATTACTATTAAATAGTAATCATGAAAGACACATCTAATTGTAGCCGATTATTACGGTTGCGCAAGCTGGCGAGATGCGTGTAAGCCGACTAGACGTTGTGATAAGTTTTTACACGTAGGAAGGCGACAGATACTAGCCCACAGATCGTGGAAGACACCGACGAGGAGTGTGCAACTTAATTATTTTTATTTCGTTGTTGTTTTGAGTTTTACTATTTGCAGACCGTTTTTATTTTATTCCGTCAAGTTTGGTTTTGTTTTAGCTGGAACCCATTTGAACCGGACCGAACCACATAGAAGCATGTCGACGAGACGCGCACAAGCCAACTAGACATTGTAGCAAGTTTGCACGCGTAGGAATGTGACATATACTAGCCCACCGATCGTGGAAGAGACCGTCGAGAAGTGTGCAACTTAATTATTTCTATTTTTAAGGTGTTTTGAGTTTTTTGCAGACCGCTTTTATTTCATTCTGTCAAATTTGATTTTAGTTGGAACCGATTGGAACCGGACCGAACCGCATAGAACCGGACCGAACCGTTAGTGACCGGTTTGATTTTGGTTCTTGTTAAACCGTAACTGGAACCGTTGACACGACGGTTCTAAAAATTATGATGGAACCGGAACCAGAACCGGAACCGGTCAAACCAAATAAGGTTTTGTTTCTAACTTGAAGAACCGTTACCTTATCGGTTTGGTTCATGGTTTTAGTAGAACCGGAACCAAACCGGAACCGTGACAGCTCTAGTGTTTATATATAAATATGTACATGCACATATGTTTAAACTCTTATACCTGTCCAACTAGTTCGTACAAAGAGAGAGAATCCAAGGTTACTTAACTCATAATTAACTCAACCAGCTAAAAACTTTGAGATCAAGGCTGACGCCAACAAAGAGAAATTGGATGTCAGAGAATGAACCCAAGAGCTACAGCGAGGAGGTCCCATCTGTTGGTGTTACCATGATGATTTGGAAGTGATCAAACATGCAGTCTCACTGCCAACGCAATATGAGTCTATCAGGTCGCACATAAGAGCTTTAGAGAAGTTGGAAAGGTTTGTGTTGGCCTTGCTCATATGTGATATGAGTGAAGGACCAAGTCTGTGACGTTCTGGATCTGAAGGATTTTCATTCCGGGGCATATTGTGAATATGAGTCATCAGGTAAGTTTTCTGAAGACTCCAAGGTAATTCGTCGATTATAGTCTTGAGGTTTCCACGAATTTGTCTGAATTCGTCAAGTATCGTAATGTTATCTACCCGAATTGGACTTGGTTCGTCGAGTATCATCTTAACAATCTCGACGAATTGGTCTTGGTTTCGTCGAGTATCGACTTGATGCTTTAGAAGAAATGTTGTCTGAATTCGTCGAGTATCATCTTATTATTTCGATGAATAGTCATTGATTCATTGGATATATATGTGTAAACTCGACGAATGTTGTTACCTCTGGTTTGATCTTTTAAGTCCGGTTCAGCGTGGTCTGCAGGTATCGATTGGTTTGGTCTTCTGTATATATACGATATAAACAGTAAACTAAAGTAGTATTCATTTTTCTGACCTAATCGAGCAAGACGATTATTCTTCCCGATGGAATTGTTCCGCCTAGGTCGCGATCGCCACTCTTAACCACTGACCGCTCGCCGATTTGCTGCCGCCGCCGGAAAGTGTTTCCTCAGGCTTCGTCTTCATCATTGTCGCCTCTTCTTTAACGGTTCTAGCAAACCGTGGAGATGTTGAGGGCATACCTTCTTCCAACCTAGATCTTGTGTGACAAGAGTCCAAGGGTTCTTCGTACTCGTGTGGACATCTGTAGAGTCATGGACACTATTTTATGCTCGGAACTCCAGCCGCTAGTGTTCGTCGGACTTCTTCGAAGCATCTTGGTTGAGTATTGACCCGATCTCGTAAAGATATAATTTTATTTACTATAATTTTACTTCTTGATCAATGTTCATCACAAGATCTGTATTTCTTTTGGGTTTTCTTGTTCCCAAATTCCATTGCGCACAAATATTGTGAGGTAATGTAAAACCCAACAGTGGTATCAGAGCGAGGTTGTACGATGATCATTGTTTCAGAAGTTATTAAATCTAATGCGTGTAGATCTGGAAATTTAGAAGTGTTCTAAATGCACAAATCTATTTTTGGAATCCCGCCAAGAATGCATGTGATTTTGTTATGATACATTTGTTTCTCCTTAACAGTAACCATCCCTCTTGTTGGTTTGTGAAACCAAGTGTGTTAGATTTTAAATCTCACATAGAGAGACGAGCTTGTCTACTGTGTAAGTGGAGTTAGTGTTGCTCATGTCTAGTGCATGTAGATCTGAAGATTTAGATGGGTTCTAGATGTTCAGATTTAGCCCAGTTTGTCAAGTGTTGATGATTTTTCTTGTGCACATCTGTGATGCATTTGGATTGTGAATGCTGTTAATTTTTCTTATGGATGTGCACATTGATTAATTGTTAACCATGATTAAGTGTTAATCAATTATTTTAAAATTTCTTAAGAATTATTAAGTAATTAGATGCCTTCTGATGAATGACACTCTTCCTGCCTCGATCGATGAAATGTGGGCTTTCCAAAGCAAAGTGCATTAATCTATCTTGGTAAGGATGCGAGCGTATAATTGTGATATCCCACTATCGACACTGGGTCAAACTTAACTGGGTAACCTCAAAGCTTAAGTGCCCAGAAGCATAGGGTTGGCATGCACCATATGATGGATGCAAATAAAGAGTTATTCACTAGATATACAGGAGTTGCATAATGATGCAATTGGCAAGCGTTGCCTACCTAAATAACTACATTGTGAGAGAAAAGTCAAAGCTGACTCATGGTGTTGGTGGAATACGGATCTTGTCCACTAAGAGAGTGACTCACATAAACTCTCTGAATTGATATTGATGGTTATCAGTTTGATTAAAACAGTGTGAGTAATTTTAATTAAATTCCTAATTGAAATAAATAAAAATGGATTTTGAAATGTATTACTGAGTTTTTCTTTGTATAAATCATTATAGAATTTCCATAACAAGTGGATCTCACTCCACCTTATCTCTCAGAACCATCCTTGAGAAGGAGAAACTGAGTGGGACAAATTATCTAGACCGGAACAGAAATCTGAGAATTGTTCTCAGACATGAGTGTAAGCTCTATGTTTTGGAAGAGGAATCCTCTGAAGAGCCAATCGAGAATGTGTCCCGAGCTGATAAAGATGCTTACAAGAAGTATCAGGACGACTCCTTGGATGTCGAATGCTTCATGCTGACAACCATGAACTCTGAGCTTCAGAATCAACATGAGAACATGGGTTATAAGGAGATTGACGAACACCTTAAGAAAATGTTTCAAGCAGAAGCTCGACAAGAGAGGTTTGACATCACCAAGGCATTATTTCAGTATAAGATGGGAGCTCGAGATCTAGTAAGGACTCGCGTACTCAAGATGATTGAGTATATAGAGAACCTTGAAAGACTAGGTTTTCTTCTGGGCCAAGATTTGGCTACAGACCTGATCCTACAATCGTTGCCGGACAGTTATGAACAGTTTGTCTTGAACTACAATATGAATGAAATAGACAAGACACTGCCCGAGCTCCTAGGTATGTTAAGAACTGCCAAAATCAATATGAAGAAGGTCAAGCCTGCTAGCCCCATACAGATGGTGCATAAATGCAAGGGTAAGGCTAAGGGTTTCAAGAAGACTAAAGTTGGACCTAAGTCATATCTTGAGCCCAAGTCTTCAGCAATGAAGAAGAAAGGCTTTGCGAAGGAAGGAAATGCCACCACTGTGGCAAGGCTAGTTATTGGAGGAGGAACTGTCCTTATATTAAGGGTCTGCAGAAAATAAAGGGAGGTATGACTTCCGTTTCAAGTATTTATATTATAGAGATAAACCTTTCTGCTCCTTCATCCTAGTTATTGGCTACCGAATGTGGTTCTCACATTTGTATAAATGTGCAGGAACTGGGAAGGAGAAGAATGCTGAGTGAAAGAGAGGTGGACCTGTGTAATGCCCCCGATTTTTCTGCGATTATTTAATTCTTGCTTGGCGTTACGTCGACGCGTTTTATTGGCTTGTGCCATCTGTGGAGTGTGGTCTTAACTCCTTAAAACTGAGTGGCCTATTTTGTAGTCTATTGGCAAGATCTCCCTAGCAAGCCGGGTCGTTTTGGGTGACCCGGTGTGGCCTCTCGGGGGATGCTTGTGTTTTGGCTTTGGGTGGGTATAACTCGAGTTCTGTTCGTCGAAAGTTAATTTCGACTTCGCCGTTGAGTTCGTAGCGTGGATATTTAGCTACAGTGCGAATTTCGTCGAATTCTGAGGATATTCGGTTTTCGCGTCGTTTTGTATTTTACGAAAAAATAAAACTATTTAATAAATATTATATTAATTATTAGTTTGAAAGGGTGCGGGTGCTTGGCGGTTTTGGCCTTATCTTATTATGCCTTAATTAATTGATTAGCTAATTAAGATTAAGAGGATGCTATATATAGGATAGTTTAGACTTAAGAGGTAACCGCTCCTGTTCATCTTCCCGAAAGACCGAACCAGTCTGCGGCTGTTCGCGAAAAGAAGCGGAGAAACCGCCGAACCTGCTCCCCTTCAGACGCCGATTTCGGGAGCGTTTGTGGACGGAATTCGATTCCAAAAGCGGATTTGGATTGCTCTCGCCTAGACCTTCATTCCTACGGTAATAAATTCAGTTTTCGTGGTGTTTCTAGGGATCTCGAATTTCTTGGGTTGTCCGTTTCCGCCATTAAAGCCCCAGATTTTTGCTTTAGGTGTTGCTGCTGCTGGTGCTGAGTGAGAGTAAAGGAGGCCGACCAAGCTTCGCTAGAAATTTGAGGCAAGTGGTATTCTTGCCCTTGCCATGTAATTTTTTTTGTCTATCTCCTTATTACCCTGTTAGCCCTAGGATAGAAACCATTGCTTGTTTTTCGGTTTCGGTTTATGTTCATCATACCTGTTATGAATTTTCTGCTCAGTCGTACTCCTAGCAGCCGCCCTTTCTTTTTATTTTATTCTCCTCCAACTGTTAGTAGAGGAGGCCTTATTCTCGGGCTAAGTAAGGGTTGAGGGTTGGGTCGATTTTTCCTGTGCAGTAGTTGTAGTCGGGTAGAGGAGAAAAGCTATAGTTTAATTTATGCAAAATCTGTCTTGCTTAGGCTCGGGGTTGGATGAATATGTGCTTGCCTGTGTAGTGGCAGTAGCAGAAGCCTTCCCTGTGCTTAGTCTTGCCGATTAGAATAATTCAGGGCTTGGTGTTGAGTGTGGTGCACACACTCAACTCCGGGTCTGTTTGGGCTTGGTGTTGAGTGTGGTGCACACACTCAACGCCGGGTCTGCTTGGCCTTGGCGTTGAGTGTGGTGCACACTCTCAACGTCGGGTCTGCTTGGCCTTGGCGTTGAGTGTGGTGCACACTCTCAACGCCGGGTCTGCTTGGACTTGGCGTTCAGTTTGGTGCACACACTCAATGTCATTGCCCTTGATCTGTTCTTTTGCGGCCAAGTACTTTGGCATTGAGTGAGTCGACCTCACTCAACGCCAAAGCTGTTTTATAGTTGAGAGTGGTGAACACACTCAACGTCGCAGTTTGTTTTTGCGGCTAAGTACTTTGGCGTTGAGTGAGTCGACCTCACTCAACGCCAAAGCTGTTTTGTCGTTGAGAGTGGTGGACACACTCAACGTCGCAGTTTGTTTTTGGCAGCTAAGTACTTTGGCGTTGAGTGAGTCGAACTCACTCAACGCCAAAGCTATTTTGGCGTTGAGAGAGGTGGACTCACTCAACGCCACAGTATGTTTTTATTGCAGATAAGTGCTAAGGCGTTGAGTGAGTGAACCTCACTCAACGCCATAGCTGTTTTGGCGTTGAGTGAGGTTAGCTCACTCAACGCCACAGCCTGTGTTGCTGAAGGCGTTGATGGAGTGGACCTCACTCAACGCCGTAGTTATTTTGGCGTTAAGTGAGGTTAGCTCACTCAACGCCACAGCCTGTTTTGTTGAAGGCGTTGAGGGAGTGGACCTCACTCAATGCCATAGCTATTTTGGCGTTGAGTGAGGTTAGCTCACTCAACGTGTAACATCCCATTTCCGGCTAGACCCCTAGGAGTCGGTTGGACGTGACAGAACCCTGTGAAGCCCAAAAATTGAAATAAATCGGTCGAGGTTTCGGGTCACGGGTTGGTCACGCCCGTGACCGACCCGTCACGCCCGTGACTTTGGGCGTGACTCCTTCGACGATCGTCGATCTCCGCGAGATGATCGTCGAACTTGCTGCCCGGGCATGTCACGCCCGTGACCAAGGTGTCACGCCCGTGACCTAGGGCGTGACTCCTTCGACGATCGTCGATCTCCGCGAGACGATCGTCGATCTGGCAGCCTGGGCATGTCACGCCCGTGACCAAAGTGTCACGCCCGTGACCAGGGGCGTGACTCCTTCGACGATCGTCGATCCCCGTAAAACGATCGTCGAAATTGAACTCGGGCCTGTCACGACCGTGACCTAAGTGTCACGCCCGTGACCTAGGGCGTGACCAGCCTTCGACGACCGTCGATCTCAGTTCGACGATCGTCAACCTCAAAATTGCCGTTCGGGCCTGTCACGCCCGTGACTTAGGTGTCACGCCCGTGACCTAGGGCGTGACCACCCTTCGACGACCGTCGATCTCCGTTCGACGATCGTCGACCCCAAAAATTGTCACTCGGGCCTGTCACGCCCGTGACCTATGTGTCACGCCCGTGACATTGGCCGAAACGACGGTTTAGGCCCGAAATTATTCTAACACGCGTGGAAATAAATGCTGGTGTGGGAAGTTACACCAGGAGTAATTACGGGCCGTTCTTCCTTCTATAATTATATAATAAAGAAGGAAGTGTTGGTCCAATAGGAAACCGCCAACTGGACACACCTGTTCATCTTCCACCGTTTCTTATCCCTTCACTGTAACCGAAAGGCCATTAAGAGGAGCCTTCATGGCCATTACGGCTTTACCCTTTCACCTCCCCACTTTCTGACTTATAAAAGCCCACTTGAGGCAAGAGGAGAAGTTTACACGCTCAAGTAAACGGATCAGATCTTTGTTCTTGCTATAGGAGAAGTTCGGCTACGCCACCACTGCGCCATGGCACCCCGTCGCTCTTCTCGCCTCCAAACCGCGAACAAGGTCCTCCTCTGCTTTTTCTCTTTCGTGGGTAGATCTTAAGATTCTTAGAAAGGAAGTTTGCGCTCAACGGAGCCGGACCCATCTCTCGTTTTCATGGGAAAACCATGAAAAAGGTATTTTTGAGTTCGCCGGAAACCGCCACCTCCGGCGGCCAAACCACCGCCGACCGCTAGCCATCGCCTCAACGGAGGTGGTGGTGGTGGTGGCTGGCCAGGGAAGTGATCGGACGGCCGGCGACGGATCACGGAAATGTTACAGGAAAAATGACTTCCTGAGTTCTGGTTTTCGGGTTCATGCAGAAGATGAACAGTAAATTTGTTTTATAATTTATAATTTAAGTACATAATACATAGAGGAAAGATGTATTATTTGAATATATTTTTGGGCTGCAAAATGAGGCACTTAGAGGCCGATTTAGGAAAAGTGATCAGACACGAAAGTCGTAGCCCTTTGAGTCTAGACAAATCTAAAATTGGTTTCAACTCGTTTGGGTAAGCGGTTCGGCCGCAGCACCCGTTTTAGTGGGGGCTGTACCTAGAGTTGGGCAGAAATTAAAATGGATGCCCACTCTTCGTCCCTTGTCCAAATGATCTGAAATTTGGGCAGGGGGTTAACCTTAGCTATACCTAACGGCAAACCAAAAATGGAAATTTTTGGAGATACTTTGCCTAAAGTTTTTGCTTTAATTTAATAAACTTAGAGGAATTTATTCAAGTGGTCAAATGACCTCCAAACCCTCCCAAATTTTGATGAGTGGTCCCTGGCTATTAAACCTAGGTCTGTACAAAATTCCAACTGATTTGGTGGAGTTTTGGGTGGGAAACCTTACTAGGCATTAGTGAGACATCTTTTAGTAAAAAGTGCACTAAGAGTTTGGAAAGGTCAAATCACCTCAACAGAGGCTGATATGCTGACCCCTGACTTAGAAGGGTGATATAACCAGCTTGGAGAAACATGGTGTGGATTAGGGTTGATTTTACCCTAAGAAATCGGCTCAAATCCAGTGGGTGGGAGTTTGAGGTTTGTGAAGGACATAGGAGCAAAAGCTCTTGTATGCCCTTAAAATTTGGAGGAGAGTGGGATGATATGCTGAAAACCCTCTGGTTGAAATAGTGAAGGAATTGGAGGTAAATAGGTACCTCGGAAGTTGGGATTTTGGATTAGGATAAACATGTAATTTAGTTATTTTAAGCACTAAATCTAATCTAAAAATTATGAAACTCGGGAGGAGGGAGTTTTAGGATGTTTTAATCTTATGGTAATTTTCCTGGAATTTTATGATTAATAAATATTATACTTCATGTGTTAAAGGATTATTAGCCCGATTTGTTATCTCAAATATTTGGAGGTTTTAAATTAATTATAATCAGTTAAATTCTGGATTTAGATCTTGACCAGTAGAACATTGATCCCTGAATTTTTATAGAATTTTATGTTGAATAAATCTGGTACTTTGTTCACAGATATTAGAAAGGGGTTTTATTGTTTAAAAATTAATTATGGATACAATACTTGCTGGAAAATTATGAAACTTGGCCAGTACTAATTTTAGGCCTTTATCTGCATGGAATAAATTATTTATAATTTTTGGAAGAATATTTTCTGTACTTGATTCATAAACAACAGAAGTTAGAGATTATTTCTAAAATAGTTTTCATGCCCTTTTATTGATAGAAAAATTATGATACTTAGGATTTAACCTATTGAGATAACCCACTATTTATCATAAATTTGCTGGACATCCTGCATGATTACTTAGGGTAGTTCATGTTCAAACCGGTAGCCCTTGGGATTTTCGAGGAATTTAATTAAATGCCAAATAGATTAGGAAAATTTCCATTTTCTGGATTTAGGTCATTTATATCATGGTGAGTCTCCAGTAAATAATTTAGGGCATTTGGATGAGTATTGGATCATTGCATAACCGGTTCGACATGAAGTCTAGGTCGGTCTGCATATAGCAATTGTGAAATGCAATAGGACACGATCTGAGGAAGGCATTGGAGTTAATCATATTGTCTGGGTGGGCAATGGTGGAGGAAGTCACAATAGGAAGGTATAAAGATTAGTGAGAATTGGTGATAGCTAGAGTTAAGGGGTGCTCGGGTTTCGGCAAAAGATCGCCTTTTCCCGAAGGGAGGAAGGTTAAAAATCACCCTAGGATAGTCTATCGTAATATGAGAAGGGAATCGGGTTAAGGGAGATAAACTAATAACAATAAGTGCCTTGCGAAAGGGAACTTCGGGCCGTAATGCCGCCGTCTTGGTTCCTAGTGCCCCTTGAGAGCCCTTCACGGGGAATACCGGGGGCAGTCCTGGGCTAACGTAAACTGTAATAACAAACCGACAAGAGTAACTTAGTAACTAGAGCTGCACTTTTCACAAACACTGTTGGCACAGGGATTTTGATGAGAGCTTCGGCTCGGTTGGTTTGGAGACGGACGGGATGGTCCGGGGAGCTTCGGCTCGGTTGGTTTGGAGACGGACGGGATGGTCCGGGGAGCTTCGACTCGGTTGGTTTGGAGACGGACGTTTTGGTCCGGGGAGCTTCGGCTCGGTTTTTGTATGTTTACGATTAAACTTGCATGTGCATAAAATAGGAAAAGTTAAGGTGGTGGGTTTTTCGATATCGGGGAGTTCGATTGCACCGACACCGATATCGTTGACTCGGCGGGGTGATTAGCACTTCGCCAACAGAAGTCCGGTGCGCCAGCCGGCAAGAGTACGCAGGCGTCCGCTTAGTGCACCAAGCGTTGAGGCGTACGATAGGTCTGACCAGTGGTGCTTTTACTGGTTTTGAGGTGGGCGAGGCCCAACCCACCGCTTCCGTCCGCCACTACGGAGGTATCCTGGGAGGTAACGGCTCCGAAAGGGGGAACTAAAGGTCTGTGTGCACAGAGTCGGGTGTGTGAGTTGCACTTGCACGTTTCATCATACCCACTAGCATGTCATAGCATATTCGATTCATTTAACCCTGACACCTAAAGTATAAGTGGTATGGGACGCTTATACATTAGGACCTACAAAACGACCCCTTGGTCTATAAGCTTGTGTTGGCAAGTTTATAAATCAAAGGTTAATTTCAATATATAACAACCATTGTTGTTTGATAACTGACACCCCAAGGTATAAGTGGTATGAGACACTTATACGATGGGAGCCTTGCAAAAGATCCCTTTTGCTTATGTGTTCTCGCATAAGTGAAGGTTTAAATTCATATATTTGCTTTTCTTACTGCTAGACCTATTATAACAATTATATCATCTGCTCACCGAATACAACTTATTAGATTAATTCCGCTGCCATCTGTTCTTGATTAATCTCTACCGTCATGTCCTTCCCTTTCTTCCTCCCCGCTCGGTACCTAGGAGCCATGGGGGAAGGGGTAGGGGATGATAGGGCTTAGTCTTTATGACTAACGGTTTTCGAACCGCATCATTTAGGGGATCGTGGAGCCCAGCATGGAGGAGCAGCCCCAGAGATCGGTGCGCCTAGAGATGGGGCAGTCTAGCTCCGGAGTTCATACAGCCGGGACCGTGAGTCTCGACCCTGAGTAGTTTCTGTTTTAGCTTTCGTATGAGTGATATTGTAGTGAGGACATGATGTATCGGGCATAAGCCCGCAGTTATAGTACTCTGATGTTTTCTGTGGACACTCCCTTCGTGGAGATTTTTATTCTATATATGTGATCTATTGCTGTGGACTGCATTGCTCTTATTTCATTTATTATGCTACTTTTCTGTGATCGAATTGGCCGGCAGAATCGGCCCCTTGTGGTGATGACCCTTCAGGACGTGAAGGAGTCACCGCAAAGCGGCGATTCTGGGCCTAAGACCCCGGTGGTTGAAAAAGAAAAAAAAAGGGGTCTTATAAGTGGTATCAGAGGAAACATCGATCAGAAGGAAGTAGCAGTCCACAAACCCTGGGTCACCCCCGCTCGAGTTTAGTTTGAGGACAAACTAAGCAGCGGAAGCAGTGGTGTGCCCAAAGGGGGATCACATATAACTTGTCCACTTTTATTTAAGTGTGAACGTTTTTCTCAACGTGTGTTTTTGTTACGCAGCCTCCAGCACGGACTACGCCACAAGGTGGGGTTCAACAGGCTCAGGATGTTGCACCACCCCCACCGGTCCCCACTCCTTTCCTTCAGTCAGACATGGGACAAACCCTGACTGCCATCCTGGAGGCCTTCAGGGCCCAGCAGGTTCCGGCCCCGCAGCCAAATCCGGGGGCCAACTGGCTAAGCATCTTCCGAGGATTGTCTCCCCCGTCCTATTTGGGGACTGAGTCGGCGGTTCGGACGGAAGAGTGGCTAGATATCATGTACGAGATGCTGACCGGGATACGGTGTCCTTGGGAGGAGAGGGTGGCTCTGGTCGTCTCTTGCCTGGAGTCCCATGCAAAGAGGTGGTGGAAGACGCTGTTGGACACGACATTTGCCGACAGGGAGGTTGCGGAGGTTACCTGGGAGGAGTTCAGGGTCGTACTGCTGGAGCATTTCGTTCCGCAGTCAGCCAGGGATGATTTGGAGGAGCGGTTCTTACAGCTGAAGCAGGGCACCCGGACCGTGGTGGAGTACCATCGAGAGTTCGACCATCTGGCTCGATACGCAGATTTCTACCAGCTGGACGAGGCAGGGTATATCAGGAGGTTCTATAAGGGCCTGCGGGAGGACTTGAGGGAGGCCCTGTTGTTTGTATCTGACGGGCCCATCTCCCGGATTTTGGAGATGGCAAAAAGGATTAAGGCAGATTGGCACGCTACCCGGGGCCGGAAACGGCCAGCAGAGGATCAGGGACGGAGAGGTAGAAATGACCAGCGGCGAGGTGCTGTACCAGAGGGGAGGAGGACAGAGGACCAGCCTCGTCGGGACGTGAGGCAGGAGCCGAGGGAACAGGTGATATTGGACCCTCCACCTCTTCGGATGCAGGAGATGCCGAGACCGGGGGAATGGCGTATCCCCCACCGGAGTGCTTCCTTTGTCATCAGATTGGGCACATTCGGAGGAACTGCCCGATGAGGGGGGCACCACCTTCAGCACCACAGGACGGCCCACCAGCTCAGCATTACGGAGGCCGAGGACGCGGCCGTGGTCGTGGATACCATGAGGGAGATCGTAGACAAGGAAGAGAGTAGGTATATGCTTTGGACCTTGCGCAGCCTCGGAATCCGGAGCAGGTCATCGCAGGTACGCTGCAATGCTTCTTTATTTTCATAGAATTTCCCTTTAAGTTGTTAAAACTTTGAATCGCACTAGATGGATTAGCAAGGAAAGAAAATTCTTTATAGAACCCTAAGATGTTTAATCACCCCAGATATAGTCTTCATCAGCGGCAAGCCTGCCCGCACGCTTTTTGATACTGGAGCTACTCACTCCTTTGTGTCGGAGACGTTCGTAGAAGGACTAGAAGGCGTGGAGCGGTTCACAGGCTCGAGTATGAGGGTGCGACTACCGGATTGATCTGAGCTCCTTACCACGGATCACTGCAATATGGATGCAGAAATTGGTGGAAAAGCGTTCGAGGCTCCAGCGACGATTTTGAAGCTGACGGACTACGACCTGATCCTGGGCATGGTATGGCTGCACTGGAACCATGCCCAGATTGACTGCCAGGAAAAGAGGATCACCGTGAGACACGGGGACTCTTTCATTACCATCGAAGGTATAAGACCTGTCTCTCGTATACTCTTATCTTCGGTACAGGCCGTTAAGGCCCATCTGCAGGGAGAGGAGGTCTATCAGATTCTATTTGAGGTGGCGGAAGTTAAGGAGTCGGTGACAGACATCCCAGTGGTGCGAGATTTCGCTGACATCTTTCTAGAGAAACTGCCAGGACTACCTCCACACCGAGAGCAGGACTTTCAAATACAGCTTGTGCAGGGGGCCAAGCCGGCGTCTAGGGCCCCTTATCGGATGGCCCCAAAGGAGTTGGCAGAGTTTCGGACTCAGTTGCAGGAATTAGTTGAGGCAGGATTTGTTAGACCGAGTTCCTCGCCATGGGGAGCACCGGTCCTATTCGTGAAAAAGAAGGATGGGACACTCCGCCTGTGCATCGATTATCGAGCACTAAACAGGCTGACCGTCCGGAACACCTATCCGCTCCCATGGATAGACGAATTGTTCGACCAGCTGGAGGGGGCCCATTATTTCTCGAAGCTGGACTTGAGATCAGGATACTACCAGCTGCGGATCCAGGAGGAGGATATCCCAAAGACGGCCTTCAGTAGCAGATATGGCCTGTATGAGTTCACTGTGATGCCCTTCGGGCTCACGAATGCTCCGTCGGCATTCATGAGCCTCATGAACCGGGTTTTCGAGGCCTACTTGGATGTGTTCGTCATAGTGTTCATAGACGACATCCTGATCTACTCTAGGACGGAGGAGGAGCACACTCGACATCTGGCACTGACTTTGGAGAGGTTGCGGGAGCATCACCTTTATGCAAAATTCAGCAAGTGTCAGTTTTGGTTGAAGGAGGTGGCTTTTCTAGGCCACATTATCAGCGGAGCCGGGTTGGAAGTGGACCCGGCAAAGATTCAGGCAGTTCGAGATTGGCCGCAGTTGAAGACAGCCACCGATGTACGAAGTTTCTTGGGACTTGCCGGCTATTACCGAAAGTTCGTGGAGGGGTTCTCTCGGATTGCCCTCCCCCTCACATCTTTGACGAAGAAGGAGGCACCTTTTGTTTGGACCCCGCAGTGCTAGGCGGCTTTCCAGGAGCTGAAGGACCGACTCATCTCAGCCCCTATTCTGGCCCTTCCATCGTGAAAGGAAGGATTCCAGGTGTATACCGACGCATCATACCAGGGAATGGGAGCAGTGCTGATGCAGAATGGACACGTCATAGCATATGCCTCCCGCCAGCTGAAGACCCATGAGAAGAACTACCCAGTGCACGACCTTGAGATGGGAGCGGTCGTTTTTGCTCTGAAGGTCTGGCGCCATTATCTTTACGGAGTCCACTGCGACATCTACTCCGACCACAAGAACCTGAAATACGTGGACACACAGAAGGAGCTGAATATCAGGCAGAGGCGCTGGGTGGAGTTCTTAGCAGATTATCAGTACGAGATGCACTACCATCCAGGGAAGGCAAACGTGGTGGCCGACGCATTGAGCCGGCGAGCTGCCACTTCTGAAGCTGGGCCCCAGGTGATGTCCATGGAGCTAGTCCGGTCATTCAGAGATATGCAGATATCCCTAGTGTCCGAGGATGACCCAGTTCTGTATAGGGAGTATCTGGCATCGATAGTGGCCATAGATGATATTCGGGATCGCATTCGGGACGGACAGAGGACAGATGTATGGGCAGAGCCGATGTTCCGAGCTTTGGAGGAAGGTTCGACAGGAGATTATTCCCTGAGAGATGGATTGCTACATTTCAGAGGCAGAGTATATATACCCGCAGGTGGCCAGATCCGAGAGGATATTATGATGGAGGTGCATTACAGCCGGTACTCTGTGCACCCAGGGATCACAAAGATGACCGCTGATCTGAAGAAGACGATGTTTTGGCCGGGCATGAAGAAGGACATTACGTACTTCGTGACCCATTGCGAGGCGTGTCAGTTGGTGAAGGCGGAGTGCAGGAACCCCGCAGGATTGCTGCAGCCACTCCCGGTGCCGGAGTGGAAGTTCGACGATATAGCTATGGATTTTATACATGGTCTTCCCCGGTCTCGGACGGGGAACGACTCGATCTGGGTGATTGTTGATCGGTTGACTAAGGTGACCCGCTTTATACCGATCAGGAAGGATGACTCGGTGGGAGTGCTGGTACGGAAGTTTGTGGAGCAGTATGTCCGATATCATGGCGTGCCCCGGACGATAGTGTCGGACCGCGATGGACGGTTTACATCCAGGGAGTGGCGGTCAGTGCAGGCATATTTGGGCACCTGGTTGACTTTTAGCACGGCCTTCCACCCTCAGACGGACGGGCAGACAGAGCGCACCAATCGGACCTTGGAGGATTTACTACGACTATGTATACTGGACCGAGGGGAGCCGTGGGAGAAGATGTTACCGTTGGTCGAGTTCTCCTATAATAATAGCTACCAGTCCAGCATCAAGATGGCGCCTTATGAAGCCTTGTATGGAAGAAAGTGTAGGACCCCGCTTTCTTGGGTTCAAGACGAGGATCCAAAGCTGTTGGGATCGGATTTTGTTGAAGACACCGAGGCTCAGGTGAGACTGATCAGAGATAGGATGTTGGAGGCGCAGAGCAGACAGGCTAAATACTATGACGCCCGACATCGTCAGGTGGAGTTTCGGGAAGGGGATCGAGTGTTCTTGAAGATCTGGCCCATGCACGGAGTCTCACGGGTGCGCGGTTGAAGGAAGAAGCTCAGCCCTAGGTATATGGGCCCTTACCGGATCCTGGAGCGGATCGGACCCCTAGCCTACAGGCTAGAGTTGCCGCCAGAGCTGACAGCTCTACACGACGTCTTCCATATTTCTTTGCTGAGAAGGGCTCTACTATGCCCGGAGCAGCGGATTTTGACCACCGAAGGGCCGGTAGCTTCAGACCGATCTGTTCACTTGGAGCCGGTTCGGATCGACGACAAAGGAGTACGGATCTTGCGCCGCAAAAAGATCCCCTTAGTCAAGGTTCTGTGGAGAAATCACGGTCAGGAGGAGCACACCTGGGAACCACAGGACCTGATGAGGCAAAGATACCCGGAGTTGTTCAGTCAGGTACATCTCACCACCTCTTGGTATACTATAGATTGCCTTCTTGTTTTGGACAGTTAAGACTAGATAAGGAAAATTCAGAACCTAGGCATGCGCACTCAATCAGAAAGGTAGGGGCTAATCTTTTGTTTATTGGGGAGATTGTCTTCGTTTATCAAACGAACAGTCGCTTAAACCCGATAGAAAGATCGTATGAGATGTTACAAGTTTAATTTATTCCGATAGAAATCCCCGTAGGCTCAACCTCAATTTCGGGGACGAAATTTTTGTTTTGTTTATTGGGATTTGTAACATCCCATTTCCGGCTAGACCCCTAGGAGTCGGTTGGACGTGACAGAACCCTGTGAAGCCCAAAAATTGAAATAAATCGGTCAAGGTTTCGGGTCACGGGTTGGTCACGCCCGTGACCGACCCGTCACGCCCGTGACTTTGGGCGTGACTCCTTCGACGATCGTCGATCTCCGCGAGACGATCGTCGAACTTGCTGCCCGGGCATGTCACGCCCGTGACCAAGGTGTCACGCCCGTGACCTAGGGCGTGACTCCTTCGACGATCGTCGATCTCCGCGAGACGATCGTCGATCTGGCAGCCTGGGCATGTCACGCCCGTGACCAAAGTGTCACGCCCGAGACCAGGGGCGTGACTCCTTCGACGATCGTCGATCCCCGTAAAACGATCGTCGAAATTGAACTCGGGCCTGTCACGCCCGTGACCTAAGTGTCACGCCCGTGACCTAGGGCGTGACCAGCCTTCGACGACCGTCGATCTCAGTTCGACGATCGTCGACCTCAAAATTGCCGTTCGGGCCTGTCACGCCCATGACCTAGGTGTCATGCCCGTGACCTAGGGCGTGACCACCCTTCGACGACCGTCGATCTCCGTTCGACGATCGTCGACCCCAAAAATTGTCACCCGGGCCTGTCACGCCTGTGACCTATGTGTCACGCCCGTGACATTGGCCGAAACGACGGTTCAGGCCCGAAATTATTCTAACACGCGTGGAAATAAATGCTGGTGTGGGAAGTTACACCAGGAGTAATTACGGGCCGTTCTTCCTTCTATAATTATATAATAAAGGAGGAAGTGTTGGTCCAATAGGAAACCGCCAACTGGACACACCTATTCATCTTGCACCGTTTCTTATCCCTTCACTGTAACCGAAAGGCCATTAAGAGGAGCCTTCATGGCCATTACGGCTTTACCCTTTCACCTCCCCACTTTCTGACTTATAAAAGCCCACTTGAGGCAAGAGGAGAAGTTTACACGCTCAAGTAAACGGATCAGATCTTTGTTCTTGCTGTAGGAGAAGTTCGGCTACGCCACCACTGCGCCATGGCACCCCGTCGCTCTTCTCGCCTCCAAACCGCGAACAAGGTCCTCCTCTGCTTCTTCTCTTTCGTGGGTAGATCTTAAGATTCTTAGAAAGGAAGTTTGCGCTCAACGGAGCCGGACCCATCTCTCGTTTTCATGGGAAAACCATGAAAAAGGTATTTTTGAGTTCGCCGGAAACCGCCACCTCCGGCGGCCAAACCACCGCCGACCGCTAGCCATCGCCTCAACGGAGGTGGTGGTGGTGGTGGCTGGCCAGGGAAGTGACCGGACGGCCGGCGACGGATCACGGAAATGTTACAGGAAAAATGACTTCCTGAGTTCTGGTTTTCGGGTTCATGCAGAAGATGAACAGTAAATTAGTTTTATAATTTATAATTTAAGTACATAATACATAGAGGAAAGATGTATTATTTGAATATATTTTGGGGCTGCAAAATGAGGCACTTAGAGGCCGATTTAGGAAAAGTGACCAGAGACGAAAGTCGTAGCCCTTTGAGTCTAGACAAATCTAAAATTGGTTTCAACTCGTTTGGGTAAGCGGTTCGGCCGCAGCACCCGTTTTAGTGGGGGCTGTACCTAGAGTTGGGCAGAAATTAAAATGGATGCCCACTCTTCGTCCCTTGTCCAAATGACCTGAAATTTGGGCAGGGGGTTAACCTTAGCTATACCTAACGGCAAACCAAAAATGGGAATTTTTGGAGATACTTTGCCTAAATTTTTTGCTTTAATTTAATAAATTTAGAGGAATTTATTCAAGTGGTCAAATGACCTCCAAACCCTCCCAAATTTTGGTGAGTGGTCCCTGGCTATTAAACCTAGGTCTGTACAAAATTCCAACTGATTTGGTGGAGTTTTGGGTGGGAAACCTTACTAGGCATTAGTGTGACATCTTTTAGTAAAAAGTGCACTAAGAGTTTGGAAAGGTCAAATCACCTCAACAGAGGCTGATATGCTGACCCCTAACTTAGAAGGGTGATATAACCAGCTTGGAGAAACATGGTGTGGATTAGGGTGGATTTTACCCTAAGAGATCGGCTCAAATCCAGTGGGTGGAGTTTGAGGTTTGTGAAGGACATAGGAGCAAAAGCTCTTGTATGCCCTTGAAATTTGGAGGAGAGTGGGATGATATGCTGAAAACCCTCTGGTTGAAATAGTGAAGGAATTGGAGGTAAATAGGTACCTCGGAAGTTGGGATTTTGGATTAGGATAAACATGTAATTTAGTTATTTTAAGCACTAAATCTAATCTAAAAATTATGAAACTCGGGTGGAGGGAGTTTTAGGATGTTTTAATCTTATGGTAATTTTCCTGGAATTTTATGATTAATAATTATTATACTTCATGTGTTAAAGGATTATTAGCCCGATTTGTTGTTTCAAATATTTGGAGGTTTTAAATTAATTATAATCAGTTAAAATTCTGGATTTAGATCTTGACCAGTAGAACATTGATCCCTGAATTTTTATAGAATTTTATGTTGAATAAATCTGGTACTTTGTTCACAGATATTAGAAAGGGGTTTTAATGTTTAAAAATTAATTATGGATAAAATACTTGCTGGAAAATTATGAAACTTGGTCAGTGCTAATTTTAGGCCTTTATCTGCATGGAATAAATTATTTATAATTTTTGGAAAAATATTTTCTGTACTTGATTCATAAACAACAGAAGTTAGAGATTATTTATAAAATAGTTTTCATGCCCTTTTAATGATAGAAAAATTATGATACTTAGGATTTAACCTATTGAGATAACCCACTATTTATCATAAATTTGCTGGACATCCTGCATGATTACTTAGGGTAGTTCATGTTCAAACCGGTAGCCCTTGGGATTTTCGAGGAATTTAATTAAATGCCAAATAGATTAGGAAAATTTCCATTTTCTGGATTTAGGTCATTTATATTATGGTGAGTCTCCAGTAAATAATTTAGGGCATTTGGATGAGTATTGGATCATTGCATAACCGGTTCGACATGAAGTCTAGGTCGGTCTGCATATAGCAATTGTGAAATGCAATAGGACACGATCTGAGGAAGGCATTGGAGTTAATCATATTGTCTGGGTGGGCAATGGTGGAGGAAGTCACAATAGGAAGGTATAAAGATTAGTGAGAATTGGTGATAGCTAGAGTTAAGGGGTGCTCGGGTTTCGGCGAAAGATCGCCTTTTCCCGAAGGGAGGAAGGTTAAAAATCACCCTAGGATAGTCTATCGTAATATGAGAAGGGAATCGGGTTAAGGGAGATAAACTAATAACAATAAGTGCCTTGCGAAAGGGAACTTCGGGCCGTAATGCCGCTGTCTTGGTTCCTAGTGCCCCTTGAGAGCCCTTCACGGGGAATACCGGGGGCAGTCCTGAGCTAACGTAAACTGTAATAACAAACCGACAAGAGTACCTTAGTAACTAGAGCTGCACTTTTCACAAACACTGTTGGCACAGGGATTTTGATGAGAGCTTCGGCTCGGTTGGTTTGGAGACGGACGGGATGGTCCGGGGAGCTTCGGCTCGGTTGGTTTGGAGACGGACGGGATGGTCCGGGGAGCTTCGGCTCGGTTGGTTTGGAGACGGACGTTTTGGTCCGGGGAGCTTCGGCTCGGTTTTTGTATGTTTACGATTAAACTTGCATGTGCATAAAATAGGAAAAGTTAAGGTGGTGGGTTTTTCGATATCGGGGAGTTCGATTGCACCGACACCGATATCGTTGACTCGGCGGGGTGATTAGCACTTCGCCAACAGAAGTCCGGTGCTCCAGCCGGCAAGAGTACGCAGGCGTCCGCTTAGTGCACCAAGCGTTGAGGCGTACGATAGGTCTGACCAGTGGTGCTTTTACTGGTTTTGAGGTGGGTGAGGCCCAACCCACCGCTTCCGTCCGCCACTACGGAGGTATCCTGGGAGGTAATGGCTCCGAAAGGGGGAACTAAAGGTCTGTGTGCACAGAGTCGGGTGTGTGAGTTGCACTTGCACGTTTCATCATACCCACTAGCATGTCATAGCATATTCGATTCATTTAACCCTGACACCTAAAGTATAAGTGGTATGGGACGCTTATACATTAGGACCTACAAAACGACCCCTTGGTCTATAAGCTTGTGTGGGCAAGTTTATAAATCAAAGGTTAATTTCAATATATAACAACCATTGTTGTTTGATAACTGACACCCCAAGGTATAAGTGGTATGGGACACTTATACGATGGGAGCCTTGCAAAAGATCCCTTTTGCTTATGTGTTCTCGCATAAGTGAAGGTTTAAATTCATATATTTGCTTTTCTTACTGCTAGACCTATTATAACAATTATATCATCTGCTCACCGAATACAACTTGTTAGATTAATTCCGCTGTCATCTGTTCTTGATTAATCTCTACCGACATGTCCTTCCCTTTCTTCCTCCCCGCTCGGTACCTAGGAGCCATGGGGGAAGGGGTAGGGGATGATAGGGCTTAGTCTTTATGACTAACGGTTTTCGAACCGCATCATTTAGGGGATCGTGGAGCCCAGCATGGAGGAGCAGGCCCAGAGATCGGTACGCCTAGAGATGGGGCAGTCTAGCTCCGGAGTTCATACAGCCGGGACCGTGAGTCTCGACCCTGAGTAGTTTCTGTTTTAGCTTCCGTATGAGTGATATTGTAGTGAGGACATGATGTATCGGGCATAAGCCCGCAGTTATAGTACTCTGATGTTTTCTGTGGACACTCCCTTCGTGGAGATTTTTATTCTATATATGTGATCTATTGCTGTGGACTGCATTGCTCTTATTTCATTTATTGTGCTACCTTTCTGTGATCGAATTGGCCGGCAGAATCGGCGCCTTGTGGTGATGACCCTTCAGGACGTAAAGGAGTCACCGCAAAGCGGCGATTCTGGGCCTAAGACCCCGGTGGTTGAAAAAGAAAAAAAAAAGGGGGTCTTACACAACGCCACAGCCAGTGTTACAGAAGGCGTTGAGTGAGTGAACCTCACTCAACGCCATAGTTGTTTTGGCGTTGAGTGAGTTTAGCTCACTCAACGCCACCGTCTATTTAGGCATTGAGTGAGTGGGGTCCACTCAACGCCTTGCCGTGTTGAGTCATCTCAATGCTTTTACCTTACCTCGATTTCTCCCCCGAGTGAATTCCTTGATTTTGAGGTTCCTTGTAGGCTATATTTTTTTCCCAAAAGGCTGAATCGTGGGTCGCGGTTAGTAGTGGTGGTTTAAAGCTCTTAATGGGGGAGGTATTGTGTAATTTAGTCGTGGACACCCTTTTCTTTTATCTTGCTCCAGGTACAGGCTGGGCAAGGGGGTGGGAGGTCCCTAGTGCTTTCACATGTAGACCCTTGAGCTTTGTTTCTTGGAAATGGTGGTTGGGGGACTGAGTTTGCCTCCAACCCGGATCCGCGTTTTTTTTGCTACTACCATCTCTCACAGCTTAGGGTGTTAGACATTTCTTCCTTTGTAAATTTGCAACGTTTGGGCTCATGGTAGCCTGGTAAACTCTGCAGGATTTATTTTTTGGGCAGAATTGTTGATGTTTCCTCGCACTTAGTGCTTTTCTTTTTGTCTTGCCTTGGACAGTGGTGCTTGTTTCGGTTTGCTTACTCTTCTTGCTTACCTTTTAACTTAACATTTCTGTACAGCTTACTTGTTTAGCTTGCTGAGGTATTCTTTTCTTCTTTGAATGCCTCAGGTTCTGGTTAGTAGTCGATTAGGCGGCTAGTTGTGCTGTGTTTTTGCTGGTTGTATCTCGTACTATGGAGATCAGTTCCTTGGTCTTGTGAGGTAGTTTTGTACTTCTTTCTTACAGACATACATACTTGCTAGTGGGTTCGTGTCAGTTGTTGGCGCCCACTGGTAGTTTTACCTTGATACTAGATATGTTTTCTTTTTTGCTGCTACCTTTTTTTGGAGATAGTCTACTTGCTCTGAGAATGATTTATGCTAGGTTGCTAGTTACTTTTAAACCTAAAAATACTATTATAAGTATACCTCATGATCAGCATGTTTTATAAAACTCATCACTATTTGCTAAATAACGTAAAAAAGATCGTTTTCTATGTATAATATAAACTAAATGTAGGGTCCTGCATGGTATAAGATGTCCTCTAGGGGCACTTATGCACTCTTTTAGGATGTCAAACCTGAATAAAGTATTTTCCACAGCGTAGAAGTATAGTTTTTAAATTGTGGACTAGGTGATCCACCGAGCCGGGGGATACGGCCTTTAAAAATATAACTGATTTTCTAATCATATAACTTATGAATTTTAATAAAGTATAGTTGATAGTGGTTTGCCTGAGCGTCTGCAGTTATCCTCTACTCGACGTGGCATCATGACACGTGTTTTCTCCTACTCTGATAATCCATTTTCCTCGGAGAAAATGCGGGTTATGACAACCTGCGTGTTGGTAATGGAGCAAGAGTTGTTGTTGTCGCCGTAGGAGCTTACCATCTTTCTTTGCCCAGTGGGATTGTAATAGAACTAGATAATTGTTATTATGTTCCTTCCATAACTAGAAATATTATATCTATATCATGTCTTAACATGAAAGGATTTTCGTTTATAATTAAGAATAATTGTTGTTTGTTGGGTATTGCATCCACAATGACCCAGATTTGCAGGAAGTTACCCTTGAACTAAGATGAATTAAGTTGTATTTGATATCCTTGTTTAGTTGTGTGTTTGCAGATTACCATTGCTAAGTGTAGACCAATGTCAGTCTACAGTAGGTCATGAACATAGGACCATATAGTGTAATCCCTCACTGTGTGATCCAAGGTGTTGACTCATGTGTAGCCTCTCAATTGGGATACACCTCATATTCAAACACTTGGACCATGCAATGAAGATTGGATGCTTGAAGTGAAAGATTTTTCTAAGTTCAAAATTTTTCCTAAGTCCACTTCTCAAGAAGTCCATGTATAATTCTCGAGAAGTAGAGTTAGAAGTACTCGAGAAGTTTAGTATAGTTCTCGAGAAGAAGAGTTGGCTGAATTTCGAGAAGTTCACTTAGTTCTCGAGAAGCCTTGGCTAGTTCTCGAGAAGCCTAGCTTAGTTCTCGAGAAGCCATGGCTAGTTCTCGAGAAAGCTTAGCCTAGTTCTCGAGAAGCTTAGCCTAGTTCTCGAGAAGCTCAGCCTAGTTCTCGAGAAGTCTCAGGCTTTAATTCTCTTGTAGCCAGAGAGAGTCGTGAAAAATTTTCTAAGTCCTTTTCTCGAGAAGTTAGTTATAATTCTCGAGAACTTATCTTATAGTTCTCGAGAAGTAAGTTTAGCTCTCGAGAACAAGCTTTAGTTCTCGAGTACTACTCTCTTTAGTTCTCGAGAAGGTTCACATAGTTCTTGAGTAGACTCAACGCCTTTTGTTCTCGAGTACTTATATATGTTTAGGATGTATAGTTCTCGAGAAATCAGCCTGTTCTCGAGAACTAATTTATACTTCTCGAGAACTGCTGTCAATTTCTTCAGGAAATTTATTTAAGTCCAGATCGACAGGATTTTAAAATGAGACATCGTGATTGGTCCACGTGTCGTCATTAATGTCAATTCTAACCGTTAGGGGAAATCCTATATAATGTCTTCTCGTTGAGACTAACCCTAAGCGGAAATCCGTACGTTCTATTATTGTGAATCGACCGTCTCTCTCCAAGAACAAATTTCCAGAAGCCTCCGCCGCCGCTCAACGTGAAGATCGACATTTCTGTTCTCGATCAAGAAAGTCTTGTTGTTCAAGGAATCTCCTTCTTCTCCTTGATCAAGTAGGTCAAAGTTTTCTCAGGTCAGATCTACAGAGGTTTTTCTTCAACAAATTATGAAAAAGCTGCAAAGTTCAGAAGAAGATCTAGAGTTTGATATTTCCAGATCTGAGACAAATTTTTGTTTGTATTTTCAAACCACTTTGTAATTTGTGTAGGAGATTAATCTTCAAGTTGTAGGAATTTTTCATCTTTCGAGTGTAGATCCTTTTGGATTGAGATTGTAGGAACTTGGTTCCGAGACGTAGGATTGGTTTTAAATCCGAGATAGTGGAGTAGCCGGATCTAGTGATTTACTAGATCGGTGAGGGAAAGTGGACGTACCCAAGGTTGGGGAACCACTATAAATCTTCTTGTCGTCTGTGATTGCTTGATTGTTTGTGCAAGTTCTTTCAATTTTTTTATTCCGCAAATAGACGCACAATTCACCTATTCACCCCCTCTAGGTGATTTAGGTAGACAACTTAACTCTTTCAATTGGTATCAGAGGGAGGTTTGCCATTAAAAGGTTAACACCTTGATCAATTTCCTCTCTAAGTTATCTTTGAGAATTTTCAAGCAATGGACAATGCTAAAGATTTTGCCAAACTTCTCATGTGCACAAAGAATAACTTAAGAGAGAATTAAATTCTTCATGGAAGCTGTGGATCCCCGGATCTTCATGATTGTTGAAGAAGGTTCTTACGTGCCCATGACCATCTCCACTATAGATCCAACCAAGAAGGTTCCAAAGAAGTTGATGGATCTAGATAAGGATGAGATTGCACTTGTCTCTCTGGATAAGAAAGCAAAAAATATTATAGCAAGTGCAGTCGATGACTTGATGCTGCAGAACCTGATTCACTGCCAATCTGCTAAGGAGATGTGGCAGTCTCTAGTCACTCTGATTGAAGGTACTGAAGAGGTGAGGGATGATAGAAGATCTCTACTGAATCAAAAGTACGAAGCCTTCAGGCAACATCCAAAGGATACCATTGCAGATACATTTAAGAATTTCTTCAAGATAGTCAACGGTCTCAGAGTATATGGCAGAGTCTTCACCAACAGAGAACACAATGACAAGTTTCTAAGATTCTTAAACAAGGAATTGGACAACAAGGTCTGTGCTATCAGGGAATTTGGAAAGCTAGCTGAGACAGATCCTCAGAATCTCTTCGGGAAGCTGATGTCGTATGAGCTTCAACTCAACACAAGGAAAGCTAAAGAAGAGAAGAGCAGGTCTGCATCCAAAGAGAAGTCGGTTACTCTAAAGGCAAACACCTACAGGAAGTTGAAGGCTACCTCTCCAGCCCAAGCACAAGAAGTTAGTGAAGAAGAAAACTCGGAGCCAAGTACCTCGAGATCTGAGCTATCAGAAGGAGAGTTCTCCTTACATTCTCGACAGTTCAAGAAATTCTTGAATAAGAAAAAGCAATGGAAAGGCAAGGATGCTTCTCTCAGAAGATCACGACATGACGGTGATCGACACAGAAAAGGCTCAAGCAGCCACGACAGGTATGGTTCTAAACAGAACAAACATATTTCGACTGACATAGTTTGCTACTGCTGCAAAAAGCCAGGTCACGTCATAGCTGACTGCCCTCACAAGAAGAAGGAGGGTGGCAGGAGAGAAGAGAAGAAGTCCTCGTACAACAAGAAGAAGACAGAGAAGAGCCTGATAGCCAAGAAGGGCAAGACTCTTAGTGACTCTGACTCATCTGAGTCAAATGAAGAAGAGGAAGCCTACTTTGGACTTATGGCTTTTTCAGATGATGAATAAGATCCCCAGTTCACTAGGGAGGTAAAATCTCACACCCCTCTTTTAGAATCTGAAGTTTATGAGCATGATCATGAGGACAGCTCCTCTGACGATGAGTCTGAACTCATGGCCCAGTATAAGGAGTTGATCATGGCTTACGACAAATGTCGCCGAGTCGTGAAAACTCAATCTAAAGAGATTAAGTCTCTAAAAGCTATTAAGAGAAGTTTGAGATAAGAAGTCGCAAAGACTGGCTCACTCCAAGAGAACCTCAATATGGTCATTGAGGAATACAATCAAGCTCTGGAGCACCTCGACCTTAAAGAGAAAATCATCAAAGAGTTGGAGAACAACTCGAAGCTGAAAAGAAACTTGTTGAAAGTTTCTCTAAGCCCAAGAATGTTCTTCCACTCATTGCTGAATTCTCAGCTAAGGCCAAGGGTGCTGGACTAGGCCATGAGGGTGCTCCTAGTAAATCTTCTAGGAGAAATAGGGCTCAAAGGAAGAATAAGGCCGCCAAGAAGGCCTTGGCCAAAGCAAAGGGAAAAGCCACTCAAGAACAGACTGCCTTTAAGAAAGTCATATTTCCAACCAATGAGTTTGATCTTGACTCGTCATATGGTCACTTGACTAGGCCTACTTACGTAGAGCCAAAGTCTCGTTACCAAGGATGGACTCGCCCCAGAAACTTTGGTGAGAGTGTCTTTAAGGCACCTTATGAAGAAGTCATTCTTCAGAGCTATGACCCTTATAATCATGGTCATAACTTCAAGAAAGCACCAAAGGTAAAAACCATTGTAGAAAAGCCTGTAAGGAGAACAAATCATGTGATTGCCATCATCATGAAGCTTCTTTCTCCAAGAATGCTACCACTACTGAACCAAAATCCCAGAAGGTCATGCAGGAGTACGTAAGGCAAAGATACAACAGGTTTGACTGTTTGTGATGTGGTAAAATTGGTCATTTTGCCATCGATTGTTGGTTTAATCAAAGAAATTTTGCAACTCCTCAAGTTGGCAACATGAGAATGACCACTCATGATGTTAATCCTCGTAGGGGGAGTGTTCTAACACGAGACCAAGGACCCAAACATGTTTGGGTTCCTAAGGCAAACTTATTATGATGGCAGAGATGTCCAAAGGCCACCAAAACGCCAATCTGGTATTTGGACAGTGGATGCTCTTGGCACATGACCGTGACAAGAAGCCTACTTCAAAATTATTCTCCAGTGTTGAACGGACCAAAAGTCATCTTTGGAGGTTCAAACCACGAGATAACTAAAGGCTACGATATGATCACTAACGGTAGTGTATCCTTTTCGGATGTAGCTTATGTGGAGGGATTGGAACACAATCTTATAAGCATAAGCCAACTATGCGACAAAGGATACATAGTTGAATTCCATACTGACAAGTGCTTGATAAAGTCTATTGACAATATGGAAACGATTCTATCTAGCACTCGAAGCAGGAATATATTTTGTTTAAATTTCATTTGTATAAATTCTTCTACATCAGTGTGTCTTTTGGCAAAAGATAGTGCGTCTCTTGGTCACCAATGGCATAAGAGGTTAACACATATTAATTTTAAAACAATTAATAAATTATTCTCCCAGAATTTAGTACGTGATGCCTCGAATGTCAAGTACGTCAAAGATAGACCTTGTCATGCATGTGTTAAAGGCAAGCAAATAAGGGCTACCTTTAAAAGCATTATTGGCAAAGATTCTAATAGATGTTTACATCTACTTCATATAGACTTATTTGGTCCACTACAAATTAGAAGCTTGAGAGATAAGGAATATGCATTGGTTATTGTTGATGACTACTCGCGCTTTGCGTGGGTGTTCTTTCTGAAACACAAGTCAGATACCTTCGACACCTTTACTAATTTTGTCAGGCAAGTCCAGAATGAATACAACTGTTCCGTAGTCAAAATCAGAAGTGATAATGGAATAGAGTTCAAATCTGGGGCCATGACAGAATTCTGTGAAAGCCTAGGTATCTTTCATGAGTTTTCCTCTCCTCGCACTCCACAGCAAAATGGGGTAGCTGAGAGAAGGAACAGAACACTCATAGAGGCCTGCAGAACTATGTTGAGTGATGCTTCACTACCGGAGTACTTCTGGGCTGAAGCCGTCAATACTGCATACCACGTGCAAAATCGAGCACTCATCAATAAGAATCATGATAAGACACCTTACGAACTTCTAAAAGGCAGGAGACCAACTAGTTCATATTTTAGAATATTTGGCTGTAAATGCTTCGTGCTTAACAATGGTAAGTATCATACTACCAAGTTTAGTGAGAAAAGTTTTGAAGGTACTTTTGTAGGTCATAGTAGCCATAGTAAGGCATACAGGATTTTCAATAGAAAAACTCTAGTTGTAGAGGAATCCATACATGTTGTATTTGATGAGACGAGCTTACTGCAAAGCAAATCGTCTGGTGTGCTTGTTGAAGATACATGTACAAGGCTGAAAGAAATCAGCTTGGATGAACCAATTGGAGATGAAAGAGAAAAGTTCATCAAGATCACTACTCCAACCCCCACTGGAGAGGCAGATGATCAAGATGAAGAAAACATCCAAGTTGATGATGTCACTCTAGTGGCTGAAAAAGTTCCAGATGCTAGAAATCTAGAGCTCAGACATCTGAAGGATCATCCATTGGACCAGATCATAGGAGATCCCCGGGATGGTGTCAGAACTCATCGAGGTACAACTAACAAGAATCTATACTTAAGTTTTCTCTCAAAGGTTGAACCAAAGAAGTTTGAGGAAGCAAACTCAGACGCATCATGGATCTTGTCCATGAAAGAAGAACTGAACCAGTTCAAGCGATGCAAAGTTTGGAAACTAGTTCCTAGACCCAAAGGTAAGAATGTCATCGGAACGAAGTTGGTCTATCGGAACAAGTTGGACGAGTATGGAACAATTATAAAGAACAAGGCCAGACTCGTCGCCAAAGGATACTGTCAAGAAGAAGGGATCGACTTCGACCAAACATACGCTCCAGTAGCAAGGCTGGAAGCCATCAGATTATTCCTAGATTATGCTGCACTGAAGGGCTTCACTGTCTACCAAATGGACGTGAAGTCCGCCTTCCTGAATGGTGATATAAAGGAAGAAGTGTACGTGGAACAGCCCCCAGGTTCTGTTGATCCTAACTTTCCTGAGTATGTTTATTTATTATCTAAAGCGTTGTACGGTTTGAAACAAGCTCCTCGAGCTTGGTACGAAACACTATCTACATTTCTCCTTGAGAACAAGTTCACAAGGGAAAGATAGATAAGACATTATTTCTTAGTGAAATTAAAGGCAAGATTTTACTAGTGCAAATCTATGTCGACGACATTATTTTTGGTTCTACAGACGACAACCTCTGCAAAAAGTTTTCTAAACTTATGCAAGCGAAGTTTGAAATGAGTAGTATGGGAGAGCTGAAGTATTTCTTAGGACTTCAGGTGAAATAATCTGAAGATGGAATTTTCATCTCACAGACAAAGTTCACCAAGGAGTTAATTAAGAAACTCGGAATGGAGAGTGCAACCTCTATGAGGACTCCAATGGCCTCAGCTATGTCTCTGGACAAGGATGAGAAAGAGAAACCTTTTGATGAAACTAAGTATAGAAGCATAGTTGGATCCTTGCTCTACCTTACTACCAGTAGACCAGAAATAATATTCTCTACGTGTGTATGTGCTAGATTCCAAGTGAACTGTAAGGAATCTCACTATCTTGTTGCAAAGCGGATCTTGAGATACCTTAAAGGTACACCGAATCTTGGCTTATGGTACCCAAGAAGTAATGACATCGAACTAATTGGTTTTTCAGATGCAGACTTTGTAGGTAGCAAAGATGACAGAAAAAGCACTTCCGGGACGTGTCAGTTTCTTGGAAGAAGGCTTATCTCATGGAGCAGCAACAAGCAAAATTGTGTCGCAATCTCAACGGCCGAGTCAGAATATATTTCTGTCGACAGTTGTTGTGCACAGTTGCTTTGGCTAAAGAACCAACTAGAAGATTACAATATGAAGATTAAAGACATTCTGTTGTTTTGCGACTCCTCCAACGCAATAGCAATTGTAAACAACCCAGTCTCGCACAGCCCGACAAAGCACATCGAGCTCATATATCACTTCATCTGGGAGCATGTGGAGCAAGGGGATGTGGATCTGCAGTACGTGCCAACAGATCGACAAGTTGCAGACATTTTCACAAAGCCGTTGGACGAGACCAAGTTCAATTTCTTCAAAACTGAACTTGGGTTGCTGAACAGAGAAGGATAGACAAGAGTGGATCACCTCAAAGCTCAAGAAATGAGGATACTTCAAAAAGGTCAGAAATTTCTCAAGTGGAAGGCAGTTCTTGAGAACTATTATCACTTCTCGAAAAGTATATAACTTGTTCTCGAAAACTTCAAGTCTACTTCTCGAGAACTATTATCTGTCTCTCGAGAAGTACTGAAAGTTCTCGAAAACAAGGCTTATACTTCTCGAGAACTATTATTATACTTCTCGAGAACTAACCCTACCTCTCGAGAAATTCCTCGTCTCCTTTCGAATTCTGTTCATTTCTTTTCGCAGACCAACTTACTTTTTATTTATTAAAAGGATTAACTTAGATTCATTAGACACTTAATTATCATAACTAGAGTTATATATATATAACTTTAGAAATCACACTTCAACCGATATTTCAAATTCCTCTCTCTCGAAAAATCTTCGTCTTCCACCGACCCAGAGCTTCGACACCCCCGTTCTCTCGCGCTCCGTTCGTCGTCGTCTTCCAAATCAATGGTGCAGCAATCCAGGATAGGCGTTGGTAGTGAGCTAGTGGTGACCGGGATTGCCGATCTCTCAGATGACTTCAAGAATATTCTTATTCTTCTTGACAGTGCGGGTCTCAGATTTGTTCTCCAAGAACCCTGTAAAATCATCTTCCCAGAGGTAAAAGAATTTTATCAGAATGCCAAAGTCAGGAGGAATAATACTGTGCTTAAAACAAAGGTTAAGGGAGTCAAAATTAAGTTAAGCCCGACAATTGTGTCCAAACTTCTCAGATTATCGATTGGAGATGATGAAGATGAAATCACAAGGGAAGATACTAACAGAACATATCACTTTTGTGGAGTACCAGTAGATATCACCTCTCTCAGGAGGACAGCCTTGAATGATGTTAGCAAACCCTTGGTAGATATTATTGGAAAGATCCTATGAAGCAGAACAGGGTCTGTTGTATTCATTACTAATGTTCTATTTGATGTAATGACTGTCATAGTCTGCAGGAAGAAGTTTCCCTATGGATTGATGATCTTTGACATGATCAGGGAGAGCATTCAAGAACCAAAATTTGCCAGGATAATCTCTTTAATGTTGCATGAGATTGATCTCATTGTCTTCAAGACATCTAGAGGTACACCCCTTCATCACCTGAAGAATATTTCATTGGCTTCTATTCAAAGGTGGGAGTTAAAGCTGAAGAACCCCAAGCAGATAGCTAAAGAGCTTGCTGCCCCTGCTTCAGAGGTAAGGACCCCATCTCCCTCCTCTCATCAAGTTGCTGAACCATCTGGTGCAGCAACTGAGGGGGAGCCTGCCTCTTCTGTCCCAGCTGACAGAATCCCCTCTCCTTCTTCAGCTCAATCTCTAGTCAGAAATACAGTCAGATATCCAGTCAGATATCCAGCCAGGTCCCAAGTGGCAGATATTTCAGATGAGACTTTCTCAGATGAGCAAGCTAAGAAAATCATCAACTCTACTGCACCAGATATAAAAGATATAATAACAGAGCTTACCTCAGATGAACCACTTCCCCTCCACACAGTAACTGCTGAAGAAACTTCCAAGGATCCTTCTCCAGCTCCTTCTCCATCTCCAGAACCTTCCTCCAGGGCAACTCCTTCACCTTCTCCTAGAAAAGAATCAACTCCACCAAAAACCATCCTTCTATCAGGAGAGGATGAGCCTGAACCAGAGGAAGTTGAAGCTCCTCTTAGGAATCTTGATTTCTCCATCCCCTCTCTACTTGGTGAGGGAAGTGATTTATTTTCTCATACTGTCAGAGCTCAAAGTTCTATAATTGTTGAAGAGATCCCTTTATGGGTAGTTCCTCCTCCTCCTCAGATTGCTCCTGCTGTTGTTGTTCCTGCTACTGTTGCTACTGATACCCCTCTCAATTCTAATATTCTAAGTAAGATTGAAGTGATGTTGGCTGAACAAAGAAAATATTTTGATGATTCTCTGAAGGTTGTTCAAGACAAAGTTACTACTTTAGAAAAAGAAATGAGCAGAGGATTTGTAGAAATCCAGCATAACACAGACTCCCTGAAAGAACTGTTTCAGATTGGTGGAAAAGCTATAGACTACGCCATCACTAGTGTTGGTCAGGTAATGAAACAGTCTGTCACTCTTGCAAATAATCAGATTCAATTAGAGAAGAAAGCCCAGGAACATGTCATGAAAATTTGTGATGAAGTGGGAACTTTCAAAGAAGATGATATAGATACTCTATGTGTAGAATTCAGAAAGGGGGAGAGCTTAGTGAAAGAACATGTTGACAAACTTGTGAATAAGTTTACTGAAGCTGAAACAAAGCCAGGTTTGATAAGATAAGTGAAATCAATAAGAATGTTTTAGAACAAATTCAATCAGTGAAATTCCATACTTATGACACCTCAGTATGGATGCACAATCAGCTATTCCCTGAGTTTCAGCTTGATCCTAATGTCATTCCACACCATTTGAACCCCCTCCCTGAAGGACAATCTAGTCAGATGCCAGCTCAAATGCAACAACCTCAAATGCCATGCTTTTCTCCTAGGCCAGAAGATCAGAATGCTCCTCCTGCTTCCTATGAACAAGTATGGGATGAGGTAATTCCTTAGGATTTACCTGAAATCCACACCTATAAGAAAAGGAAGTATGGGGAAGGCCCCTCTGCAAGCAAGTCTGTTCCTAAGCCAGATACAGAGAAAAGGAAAGCACAAGAATTTGCTGAAGTTTGGAGTCCTACCTCCAAAGCATTAATTCTTGATACTCTCAAGTTGGTAATGGACTATAATGAAAGCAGAAATCTCTACTACAGCTCCACTGAGTGGGATCTTTATGAGAAGTCCATGACCAAAAGAAGGATATATGATAGGGAGTATAGCAAGAATAACCCTAAGGCTCCTCCAAAACCTCTTAGGTACTATCCAAAGCCCTACAGCTATCAGAGGAGACAATAGGAGAAGCAAGACAGACAGTATCAGAGCTAGGAATGATCTTCTGCTGATTATTGTTTTTGAGAATATGGAAGAAATGGATGTTGAAATGGAGATCTAAAACATTATATATATACAATTTCTAATTTTGCTAATTATGTGTTTAATTTTTCTATCTTGCTTTTGATTTTAATTCTTCATTTTCAATTTTTTCTTTATTGGTATAATTCACATTAGTGTAGATGGTTCTGACTTCTACAAATATGGAGAGATTTTTGGGTATTGCATCCACAATGACCCAGATTTGCAGGAAGGCACCCTTGAATTAAGATGAATTAAGTTGTATTTGATATCTTTGTTTAGTTGTGTGTTTGCAGATTACCATTGCTAAGTTTAGACCAACGTCAGTCTACAGTGGGTCATGAACACAGGACCATACAGTGTAATCCCTCACTGTGTGATCCAAGGTGTTGACTCATGTGTAGACTCTCAATTGGGATACACCTCATATTCAAACACTTGGACCATGAAATGAAGATTGGATGCTTGAAGAGAAAGATTTTCCTAAGTTCAGAATTTTTCCTAAGTCCACTTCTCGAGAAGTCTATGTATAGTTCTCGAGAAGTAGAGTTAGAAGTACTCGAGAAGTTTAGTATAGTTCTCGAGAAGAAGAGTTGGCTAAATTTCAAGAAGTTCACTTAGTTCTCGAGAAGCCTTGGCTAGTTCTCGAGAAGCTTAGCTTAGTTCTCGAGAAGCCTTTGCTAGTTCTCGAGAAAGCTTAGCCTAGTTCTCGAGAAGCTTAACCTAGTTCTCGAGAAGCTCAGCCTAATTCTCGAGAAGTCTCAGCCTTTAATTCTATTGTATCCAGAGACAGCCGTGAAAATTTTTCTAAGTTCCTTTCTCGAGAAGTTGGTTATAGTTCTCGAGAACTTATATTATTGTTCTCGAGAAGTCAGTTTAGCTCTCGAGAACAAGCTTTACTTCTCCAGTACTACTCTCTTTAGTTCTCGAGAAGGTTCACATAGTTCTTGAGTAGACTCAACACCTTTTGTTCTCGAGTACTTATATAAGTTTAGGATGTATAGTTCTCGAGAAATCAGCCTGTTCTCGAGAACTAATTTATACTTCTCGAGAACTGCTGTCAATTTCTTCAGGAAATTTATTTAAGTCCAGATCGATAGGATTTTAAAATGAGACATCGTGATTGGTCCACGTGTCGTCATTAATGTCAATTCTAACCTTTAGGGGAAATCCTATATAATGTCTTCTCGTTGAGACTAACCCTAAGCGGAAATCCGTACGTTCTATTATTGTGAATTTGTCGTCTCTCTCCAAGAACAAATTTCTAGAAGCCGCCGCCGCCGCTCAACGTGAAGATCGACATTTCTGTTCTCGATCAAGAAAGGCTTGTTGTTCAAGGAATCTCCTTCTTCTCCTTGATCAAGTAGGTCAAAGTTTTCTCAGGTCAGATCTACAAAGGTTCTTCTTCAATAAATTCTGAAAAAGCCGCAAAGTTCAGAAGAAGACCTAGAGTTTGATATTTCCAGATCTGAGACAAATTTTTGTTTGTATTTTCAAACCACTTTATAATTTGTGTAGGAGATTAATCTCCGAGTTGTAGGAAGTTTTCATCTTCCGAGTGTAGATCCTTTTGGATTGAGATTGTAGGAACTTGGTTTCGATACGTAAGATTGGTTTTCAATCCGAGATAGTGGAGTAGCCGGATCTAGTGATTTACTAGATCAGTGAGGGAAAGTGGGCATACCCAAGGTTGGGGAACCACTATAAATCTTCTTGTCGTCTGTGATTGCTTGATTTTTTGTGCAAGTTCTTTCAAATTTTTTATTGCGCAAATAGACGCACAATTCACCTATTCATCCCCCTCTAGGTGATTTAGGTAAACAACTTAACTCTTTCATTGTTTAATTTTTATGAATGATGTTTGTTATGATGTAGCACAAATGTTTAATGGTTTGTATATTTTAAACTTAAACCATCCGATCTATAATACAGAAAACACTAAAAGACTAAAAATGAATGACACAAATCCTACCCTTTGGCATTGTCGTTTGGGTCATATAAATGAGAAACACATGTACAAGCTCCATAAAGATGAACTACTGGACTCATTTGATTATGAATCATTTGAGAGATGTTAATCTTGTTTATTATGCAAGATGACTAAAGTTCTTTTCACTGGTTTTAATGAGAGGGCCGATTATCTCTTGGGTATAATACATAATGATGTATACGGACCAATGAGTTCTATGACTAGTAGTGGGTACTTCTACTTTGTTACATTTACTGATGATTCCAGTAGATACGGATATGCGTATTTTATGAAGTGCAAATCCGAAAGCTTGAAAAGTTCAAAGAGTTTAAGAATGAAGTAGAGAACCAACTGGGTAAAAGGGTTAAAGCACTACGATCTGATCGAGGTGGCGAATACCAAAGTCATGAGTTTTATGATCATTTGAAAGAGTGTGGTATTGTATCACAGCTAACTCCACTCAGAACGCCGTAGCATAATGATGTGTCTGATGGGAGGAATCGTACTCTGTTAGACATGGTGTGATCAATGATGAGTCATGTAGATCTACATGTTTCCTTTTGGTGTTTTGCTCTAGAGACTGCTGCTTCGTGCTTCAACGAAAATGGTTTTAAAGATACCATATTAGATAGGACTGGAAAGCGTCCTAGTATGTCTTTTATTAAGATTTAGGGTTGTGAGGCATACGTGCGACGACAAATGTCTGACAAGCTAGAACCCAAGTCAGATAAATGTTATCTTGTGGGGTATCCTAAGGAAACTAAAGTATATTACTTTTACCTACCGTTGAGGGCAAAGTGTTTGTCGCGAGAACTGGTGTCTTTTTGGAAAAAGAGTTCTTATCCAAAAAGAATATGAAGGTAGAACTTGAAGAAGTTCAAGAACCATAAACATTGAATAAACCAAAATTAGATCATGAGCAAGGACTACAATATGTTATAGCTAAATAACCTGCTCAAGAAACACAAGTTCTACGTAGATATGATAGAACAAGATTTGACCCTAAGAGATATGGGTTTCTCGGGTCTCAAATGGGTAATGTGTTGTTTATGAATTATTATGATGAGCCTACAACCTACCAAGAGGCTATGAGTGGATCAGACTCCGAGAAGTGGCTTGAGGCCATAAAATCTGAAATGGACTCCATATATGCAAACCAAGTTTGGACCTTGGTGGAACCACCTGAAGGGGTACGACCCATAGGGTACAAGTGGGTCTTCAAGAAGAAGACCGACATGGATGGGAATGTACAGACATTCAAAGGGTGATTGGTAGCTAAGGGTTTCAAATAAATTCATGGTGTTGACTATGATGAGACTTTTTCCCCTATTGTTATGGTTAAGTCCATCAGAATTCTGCTTGTTATTGCTGCGTATTATGACTACGAGATCTGGTAGATGCATGTCAAAACAACTTCCTAAATGGAAACCTCCTTGAGGAAATGTATATGACACAACCCGAGAGTTTTGTATCTCCAGGTGAAGCCACTAAAATATGCAAGATGCAGAGATCTATTTATGGATTAAAACAGGCTTCTCGAAGTTGGAATCTTCGTCTAGATGAAAAGATCAAAGAATTTGGTTTTATCAAGAATGAGGATGAACCGTGTGTTTACAAAAAGATTAGTGGGAGCATTGATGTCTTTCTGATATTGTATGTGATGACATACAATTGATCTAGAGTAACAAACCGACCCTACAAGTTATTAAGAACAACCTAGGGAACTGCTTTTCTATGAAAGACTTGGGCAAAGTGACTTACATACTTCGTATTAAGATTTATAGAGATAGATCAAAGAAGTTGTTGGGTTTGACTCAAAGTACATATATTGAGAAGGTGTTGAAATAATTCAACATGCTTGAGTCCAAGAAAAGATTCCTACTCATGTCTCATGGTTTGAGTCTCTCTAAGGACTAGTGTCCTAAATCTTGTGAAGATAAGGACCGCATGAAGTTGATTCCATATGCTTCTATAATTGGATCAATCATGTATGCAATGATATATACTCGACGTGATGTCTCATATGCTTTGAGCATGACTAGCAGGTATCAGTCTGATTCTAGTGATAGTCACTGGATAGCCGTTAAGAATATCTTAAAGTACTTGAGAAGAACTAAGGATATGTTCTTGGTTTTTAGCGGAGAATAAAAGCTCGTTGTAAAGGGTTATACAGATGCTAGCTTCCAAACTGATATGGACAACTCAAAGTCTCAGTCAGGGTTTGTATTTGTCCTAAATGGAGGAGCTGTTAGCTGGAAGAGTTCCAAGCAGGAGGCAGTTGATAATTCTACAACTTAGGCCAAGTATATCGTCGCTGCGAATGCGGCGAAGGAGGCTGTATAGATTAGGAAATTCATCGGCGAGCTAGATATAGTTCCTAGCATTGTTGATCCCGTAATTCTCTACTGTGAAATAACGTTGCAATTGCACTTGCTTTGGAACCTAGATCTCATCAGCGCTCGGAGCACATACTTCAGCGGTTCCATCTTTTTAAGAGATTATTGATCGAGAAGATGTGAGCATTTGTAGAGTGCCGACTGAAGAAAATACTATGGATTCACTGACAAAGCCTCTAGCGCAGAGAAAACATGATGGTCGTATTAGATCAATGAGTACTAGATACCTGAATGATCAACTCTAGTAGAAGTCTTGTGGATTGTATGTTTGTCGGTTGTAATAATTCCTTTGATGAATAGAGTACTATATATTTCTTTTTATATTTATGGCAAGTTTTTTTATTGTGTAAATTTATTTCTATTGTGATAGATTAATTTAACGTAATAAATACCCTTATAATGTTTGTTTTCATAGGATTCGAGTTGATGACTTGAATGTGAGAGCATATGTTTTTAGAAGCTTCATTCTTAAATGATCCCTGATCGACGTATCATCTTAGAAGCTAAGTGTAATGATGATACCTCAAGACTAGCATGTGTGTTGACTGATGACCGGTTCTCACGGGTCATGATATTGTGATATCAAGTCATTACATGAGTACTTGTTAGTGAACAAGTTATACTAGACAGACCCACCATAAGAATACTTTGTGGATTATTATATGAACGTGTCAAAGTATGTCTCAAGTGATAATGGTGTTTGTGGCTCTTTGACATGAAGTCACAGTATTCATCAAGTGAGGAAGACCGTACTTTGATGTCATCCAAAGTCTTCCTTGAGAAAGGTTGATGATAAAGATGGTTATTGGGTACGTTACGCATCATTTGGATGTTTATGTGTGAACAAAAATGAGATTTGTGTTAGAGTTACCATGGTGATCTAGAAGTGATCAAACATGTAATCTCACTGCCAATGTGATATGAGCATGCAGGGTAGCACATAAGAGCATGTGGAGAAGTTGGAAGATTAACTGTGTTGGTAAAGGTTACCAATCACCATACATAATGGGGTATGGCAAATGTTGCCAAGGAGATTCGTCAACTAACATATTCGTCGAGTATCGTCGACTATGGTTCGTCGAGTATCGTCGACTATGGTTCGTCGAGTATCGTCGACTATGGTTTGTCGAGTATCGTCGACTATGGTTCGTCGAGTATCGTCGACTATGGTTCGTCGAGTATCGTCGACTATGGTTCGTCGAGTATCGTCGAATATGGTTCGTCGAGTATCGTCGACTATGGTTCGTCGAGTATCGTCGACTATGGTTCGTCGAGTATCGTCGACTATAGTTCGTCGAGTATCGTAGACTATGGTTCGTCGAGATTCGTCGACTAAGGAAATTCGTCGACTATCGAACTGTTCGATAATCGACGAATGTTGATACCCGACGAATTATTCCAGAAACCCTAATTCTCTGTGGTCTGTGGATAGCGATATTTCTAGGTCTGTTTATGCTTCGGGTATAAATTAGAACTTTGGTTTTAGGGTCTGTGTACCCCCCGGCCCTACGGAAGTGTTCCGCCGATTCGCTCGCTCTGCCTACCTCCTCTCCGACGATAGTCGCCGGTGCTTGCCTTCCTGGAGCGGACCTAGCAGTCCGTGGAAGTGTAAGGGTGCAGTCAATCTCCCTTCCCATTTTCTGTGCGACGAAGATCGGCGATCTCCCGCTCGTGTGGATTTCTGCAGAGACGCAGACGCTATTATACGTGGGACTCGTCGCCGACAAGAACTCATACATTGGAGCATATTTGTTGAGTTGTGACTCAACACCGCAAAGGTAATTTTACCTAGTTATTTCTTAACTTCTTGATTCAATTTTCATGGCCCGATCCCAAATCTCTTTTGGGTTGTTCTTGATTTTATTGTTTCCGCTGCGTGCATAACTGTTGTGCCACCATGTAGAAAACCCAACAGTGGTATCAGAGGGAGGTTGCGGCCATGATTGTTGTATTGGAAGTTAGGTTATTCCAGTACGTGTAAACCTAGAACATCAGTGCTCTGCCCTTAAGACCCCGCCAGGGGAGCGGCCCCTTGGAACCCCGCCAGGAACGTCTGGGATTTCGTGGTAATTTCTAATTGTTAGAAATTGTTGTCTCCTTAGCAGTAACCGTCCCTCGAGTGGTTAATGAACCCGTGTATTGTTTTGGATTTTGAATCCAACAAGGAGAGATGAGCTTGTCTACTGCTTTAAGTCGAGTTGCCTTTGCCTTTGTCCAATGCATGTAAATCTGAAGATTTGGAAGAGTCCGGATGTTCAGATTAGGCCTTTTCTTCCATCAAATGTTGATAGTACTATGTTGTGCACATAAGGGATGCATGTGGATTTTAGAAAAGTGTTTTTCTATGGATGTGCACATTGATCAAATGTTGATCATGGTTAATTGTTAACCAATTATCAAAAATCCCTTCATCAAATATTAAGTATTCGGATTCCTTCCGATGGATGACACTCTTCCTGCCTCGATCGATGAAGTGTGGGCTTGCCAAAGCAAGGTGCATTAATCTATCTTGGTAAGGGTGCGAGCGGATAATTGTGATATCCCACTGTCGACATCAGGTCTAACTTAACTAGGTGACCTAAAAGGTTGAGTGCCTAGAGGCATAGGGTTGGCATGTACCATATGATGGATGCGAATAAGGAGTTATTCACCAATCATACAAGAATTGCATGAGGATGCAATTGGCAAGCGTTGCCTACCTAAATAATCACATCGTGAGAGAAAAGCCAAAGCTGACTCATTGTGTTGGTGAAATATGAATCTTGTCCACTAAGAGAGTAGCTCGCATGAACTCTCCGAATTGATAGTGAGGGCCATCATTTCGAATAAAAATAGTGGGAGTTATAATTGAAGTCCAAATTAAAAATAAATTGTATTTTGAAATTTTGGTACTGATATTATTCTGCATGAATTCTTGTAGAATTCCATGGCAAGTGGTTCACACTCCACTCTGTCTCTGAGAGCCATCCTTGAGAAGGATAAGCTCAGTGGGACCAACTACATAGACTGGTACAGGAACCTGAGAATTGTTCTCAGGCAAGAGCGAAAGCTCTATGTCTTGGAAGAAGAAGCCCCCGAGGTGCCGACCGGGAACTCTTCCTGTGCTGATAAGGATACTTATAAGAAGTATACTGATGACGCCTTAGACGTAGAATGCCTTATGCTTGCAACCATGAACTCTGAGCTTCAGAAGCAACATGAGAACATGGGGTGCAAGGAGATTGACGAGCATCTCAAGAAAATGTTTCAAGGGCACGCTCGTCAAGAGAGGTTCGACGTCACAAAAGCGTTATTTCAGTGAAGATGGGAGTTCGAGACTCAGTAGGGACTCACGTACTCAAGATGATTGGGTATATAGAGAACCTTGGAAGGCTGGGTTTTCCTCTAGGTCAAGAGTTGGCCACAGATCCGATCCTGCAATCGTTGCCGGACAGTTATGAGCAGTTTGTCTTGAACTACAACATGAATGAAATAGACAAGACACTGCCCGAGCTCCTAGGCATGTTAAGAACTGTCGAGATCAATATGAAGAAGGCCAAGCCTGTCAGCCCCATACTGATGGTGCATAAGGGCAAGGGCAAGGCCAATGGCTCTAAGAAGACGAAGGTGGGACCTAAGTCACATCTTGAGCCCAAGTCTTCTGCGCTGAAGAAAAAGAAGAGCACGGTGAAGGAAGGGAAATGCCACCACTGTGGCAAGGCTGGTCATTGGAAGAGGAACTGTCCTTCTTAAATTGAGGGTCAGGAGAAAATGAAGGGAGGTATAACTTCCGCTTCAAATATTTACGTGATAGAGATAAACCTTTCTGCTCCTTCATCTTGGGTATTGGATACTGGATGTGGTTCTCACATTTGTACAAATGTGCAGGAACTAGGAAGGAGAAGATTGTTGAGTAAAGGGGAGGTGGATCTACGCGTCGGCAATAGAGTAAGAGTTGCTTCTGTAGCCGTAGGGGTTTGCCGTCTTTCTTTGCCTAGTGAGCTTGTAATAGAACTAGATAATTGTTATTTCGTTCCGGCCATAACTAGAAACATTATATCCATTTCATGTTTGGACATGATTGGATTTTCTTTTATAATTAAGAACAACTGTTGTTCTATATTTAAGAATGATGTTTGTTATGCTGTAGCCCAATTGTTTAATGGTCTTTATGTTTTGAACTTGGATCATCTAATCTATAATGTAGAAAATAATAAAAGACTAAGAACAAATGAATCAAACCCTACATATCTCTGGCATTGTCGTTTGGGCCATATAAACGAGAAGAGTATATCCAAGCTCCATAAAGATGGAATTTTAGACTCATTTGATTATGAATCATTAGAGCGATGTGAATCTTGTTTGTTAGGCAAGATGACTAAAGCCCCTTTCACTGGTTATACTGAGAGGGCTGAGGATCTCTTAGGTGTTGTACATAGTGATGTATGCGGACCCATGAGCTCCATGGCTAGAGGTGGGTTTTTCTACTTCGTTACATTTACTGATGATTTCAGTAGATACGGATATGTGTATCTTATGAAGTGCAAATCCGAGACCTTTGAAAAGTTCAAAGAGTTCAAGAATGAAGTAGAAAACAAGTTGGGTAAAAGGGTTAAAGCACTCCAATCTGATCGAGGTGGCGAATACCCGAGTCATGAGTTACGTGATCATCTGAAAGAGTGTGGTATTATATCACAACTCACTCCACCTAGAACACCACAACATAATGGTGTGTCTGAGAGGAGAAATCGTACTCTGTTAGACATGGTACGTTCGATGATGAGTCATGCAAACTTGTCTGTTTCCTTTTGGGGTTTTGCTTTAGAGACTGCTGCAATGACACTGAATTGCGCTCCAATAAAAATGGATCTGAAGACACTATATGAGATATGGACTGGGAAGCATCCTAGTATGTCGTTCATTAAAATTTGGGGTTGTGAGGCATACGTGCGACGTCAAATGCCTGACAAGCATGAACCCAAATTGGATAAATGTTATCTGGTGGGATATCCTAAGGAAACGAAATGGTATTACTTTTACCTACCGTCTGACGGCAAAGTGTTTGTCGCAAGGACTGGCGTCTTCTTGGAGAGAGAATTCTTATCAAGAAAAACTGAAAAGGTAGAACTTGAAGAAGTTCAAGAACCACAAGTAGTGAATGAACTGGAATTAGATTCTGAGATAGGTCTACAAGATGTTGTAGCTAGAGAACCTGCTCAAGAAACACAAGTCCTACGTAGATCTGGTAGACCAAGATTTGAGCCTGAGAGATATGGATTTCTTGTGTCTCAAATAGGTAATGTGTTGCTTATGGATCATGATGATGAACTAGCAACCTACCAAAAGGCAATGAATGGACCGGACTCCGAAAAATGGCTTGAGGCTATGAAATCCGAAATGGACTCCATGTATGCAAACCAAGTTTGGAACTTGCTGGAATCACCTGAAGGGGTATGACCCATAGGGTGCAAATGGGTCTTCAAGAAGAAGACCGACATGGATGGGAATGTACACACATTCAAAGGGCGACTAGTGGCTAAGGGTTTTAAGAAAATTCATGGTATTGACTATGATGAGACCTTTTCCCCTGTTCCCATGGTAAAGTCCATAAGGATATTGCTTGCTATTGCTGCGTATTATGACTACGAGATTTGGCAGATGGATGTCAAAACGACTTTCCTTAATGGAAACCTCCTTGAGGAAGTGTACATGACACAACCCGAGGGTTTTGTATCCCCAAATGAATCCACTAAAATATGCAAGCTAAACAGGTCCATCTATGGACTGAAGCAGGCCTCTTGAAGTTGGAATCTTCGTTTTGATGAGAAAATTAAAGAGTTTGGTTTCATCAAAAATGAAGATGAGCCTTGTATTTACAAGCGAATAAGTGGGAGCATTATTGTCTTCCTGATATTGTATGTAGATGATATACTGTTGATTGGGAATGACATTCATACCCTGAAAGTTGTTAAGAACAACCTAGGGAACTGATTTTCTATGAAGGACTTGGGTGAAGCAACTTATATACTCGGTATTAAGATCTATAGAGATAGATCGAAGAAGTTGCTGGGTTTGACCCAAAGTACATACATCGAGAAGGTGTTGAAGCGGTTCAACATGCTTGAGTACAATAAAGGATTTTTACCCATGTCTCATGGTGTGAATCTCTCTAAGGACCAGTGTCAAAATTCTTGTGAAGATAAGGACCGCATGAAGTTGATTCCATATGCTTCGGCAATTGGATCAATCATGTATGTAATGTTATGTACTCGACCCGATGTCTCATTTGCTTTGAGCATGACTAGCAGGTATCAGTCAGACCCCGGTGAGTGTCACTGGATTGAAGTCAAGAATATCCTGAAGTACTTGAGAAGGACAAAGGATGTGTTCTTGGTGTATGGTGGAGAGGAAGAGCTCGTTATAAGTGGTTACACTAATGCTAGCTTCCAAACTGATAGAGACGATTCAAAGTCTCAGTCAGGGTTTGTGTTTTGCCTTAATGGAGGAGCTGTGAGCGTGAAGAGTTCCAAGCAAGAGACAGTTGTTGATTCTACAACAGAAGCCGAGTATATCGCTGCAGCTAATGCAGCAAAGGAGGCTGTATGGATTAGGAAATTCATCAGCGAGCTTGATGTAGTTCCTAGCATTGTTGGTCCCGTAGTTCTCTACTGTGATAACAATAGTGTAATTGCACAATCTAAGGAACCTAGATCCCATCAGTGCTCCAAGCACAAACTTCGGCGGTTCCATCTTATTCGTGAGATTGTCGAACGAGGAGATGTGAACATTTGCAGAATGCCGACTGAGGAGAATATTGCGAATCCACTGACAAAGCCTCTCGCACAGAGAAAGCATGATGGTCATACTAGATCAATGGGTATACGATACCTAAATGATCAACTCTAGTGAGAGTCTTGTGGGTTGCGTGTAAACATATATTCTGTTGGCTATTTGTTATTTATTCATATGATGAATTGTGTACCAAAATTTTTCTCTTACAATTAATGGCAAGTTCTTTTATTATGATTTTTCTATGCGATAGTTAAATGTTAACATAATAAATACCCTTGGAATGTTCGCCTCCATAGGACATCAAGTACGTGACTTGAATGTGAGAGCCTATGATTTATTTGAAGCTTCATTCTTGAAAGGTTCCTGGTCGTAGTATCATCATAGAAACTAAGGGTGATGATGATACATTAAGACTAGCACGTGCGTTGACTGATGACCAGTTCTCACAGGTCATGATATTGTGATATCAAGTCATCACATGGGTACTTGTTAATAAACAAGTTGTACTAGAAAGACCCAACCTGAGACTACTTTGTGGATTATTATCTAAACGTGTCACGAGTAGGTCTCAATTGATAATGGTGTTGTCGTCCTTTGACCTGAAGTCACAGCATTCATCAAGTGAGGAAGATCATGCTTTGATACCATCTAAAGTATTCCTTGAGAAAGGTTGATGATAATGGTGGTTGTTGGGCACGTTACGAATCATTTGGGTGTTTGTGTGTGAGCAAATATGGGATTTGTCCTCTTATATGACAGGGGTTGCATCCATGGGCCCCTTGATGGAACTGGACTGAGAAATGCATGGCCATGCTTGGTTGAGTTAATATGTGATATTGGACTCACCATTCTCTGGAAGTCCGTTCTAGATCAAGATACTTGGATTGAGCTATTATGAGGGTGACACGGTCCATGCCTCTAGTTCTTTCCGGATGTAAGGGACAAAGGGACAAAGATAACGCTGGAACATTGTTCATAAAGGCTTATGAGTTATGAACTCTTATTGCTTGGGTAGCAATGATGCATTGCTAGATGCCGCTCATTGCTTGTGAGATTTTTGGTTTGATACTTTCAAGATCAAGTGGGAGACTGTTGGAGTTACCATGGTGATCTAGAAGTAGTCAAACATGTAATCTCAATGCCAACGCGATATGAGCCTGCAGGGTCGCACATAAGAGTATGTGGAGAAGTTGGAAGATTGACTGTGTTGGTAAAGGTTACCAATCACCATACAGAATGGGGTCCAGCAAATGTAGCCAAGGAGATTCGTCGACTAACATATTCGTCGAGTATCATCGACTATGGTTCGTCGAGTATCGTTGACTATGGTTCGTCGAGTATCGTCGACTATGGTTCGTCGAGTATCGTCGACTATGGTTCGTCGAGTATCGTCGACTATGGTTCGTCGAGTATCGTCGACTATAGTTCGTCGAGTATCGCCGACTATGGTTCGTCGAGTATCGTCGACTATGGTTCGAAGAGTATCGTCGACTATGGTTCGTCGAGTATCGTCGACTATGGTTCGTCGAGATTCTTCGAGTATCGTCGACTATGGTTCGTCGACTAAGGAAATTCGTCGACTATCGAACTGTTCGATAATCGACGAATGCTGATACCCGACGAATTATTCCAGAAACCCTAATTCTCTGTTGTCTGTGGATAGCGATATTTCTAGGTCTGTTTATGCTTCAGATATAAATTAGAACATAGGTTTTAGGGTCTGTGTACCCCCCGACCCGACGGAAGTGTTCCGCTGATTCGCTCGCTCCGCCGACCTCCTCTCCGACGATAGTCGCCGGTGCTTGTCTTCCTGGAGCGGACCTAGCAGTCCGTGGAAGTGTAAGGGTGCAGTCGATCTCCCTTCCCATTTTCCGTGCGACGAAGATCGGCGATCTCCCGCTCGTGTGGATTTTTGCAGAGACGTAGATGCTATTCTACGTGGGACTCGCTGCCGACAATAACTCATACATTGGAGCATCTTTGTTGAGTTGTGACTTAACACCGCAAAGGTAATTTTACCTAGTTATTTCTTAACTTCTTGATTCAATTTTCATGGCCCGATCCTAAATCTCTTTTGGGTTGTTCTTGATTTTATTGTTTCCGTTGTGTGCACAACTGTTGTGCCACCCTGTAGAAAACCCAACAATTTGTCCTCCTATATGACAAGAGTTGCATCCATGGGCCCCTTGATGGAATGAGATTGAGAAATGCATGGTCATGTTTGGTTGAGTCAATATATGATATTGGGCTCACCAATTTCATGAAGTCCATTCTAGATCAGGAAACTTGGGTTGAACAATTATGAGGATGACACCGTCTATACCTCTAATTCTATCCGGATATAAGGGACAAAGGGACATGACAACACTGATACATTAGACATAATGGCTTTTGGGTTTTAAACTCTTATTGCTTGGGGAGTAATGATGTATTGTTAGATGTCGTTCATTGTTTGTGAAGCTTTTGTTTGATACTTTCAAGATCAAGTGAGAGACTGTTGGTGTTATCATGGTGATCTGGAAGTCATCAAACATGTAGTATCACTGCCAGCGCAATATGAGCCTATGGGGTCACACATAAGAGCTTTGGAGAAGTTGGAAAGGTTTGTGTTGGCCTTGCTCATATGTGATATGAGTGAAGGACCAAGCCAATGACATTCTGGATCTGAAGGATTTTCATTCCGGGACATATATTGTGAATATGAGTCATCGAGTAAGTTTTCTGAAGACTCCAAGGTAATTCGTCGATTATAGTCTTGAGGTTTCCACGAATCTGTCTAAATTCATCGAGTATCGTAATGTTATCTCGATGAATTGGACTTGGTTCGTCGAGTATTGTCTCGACAATCTCGATGAATTGGTCTTGGTTTCGTCGAGTATCGACTTGATGCTTTATACGAAATGTTGTCTGAATTCGTCGAGTATCATCTTATTATTTCGATGAATAGTCATTGATTTGTAAGATATATACGTGTAAACTCGACGAATGATGTTACCTCCGATTTGATCTTTTAAGTCCGGTTCGGAGTGGTCTGCAGGTATCGATTGGTTCGATCTTCTATATATATACGATATAAACAGTAAACCGAAGTAGTATTTATTCTTCTGACCTAATCGAGCGAGACGGTTATTCTTCCCGACGGAATTGTTCCGTCTAGGACGCGATCGCCGCTCTTTGCCGCCGACCGCTCGTCGATTTGCTATCGCCGCCGGAAAGTTTTTCCTCGGGCTTCGTCTTTGTCATTTCCGCCTCTCTTTTAACGGTTCTAGCAAACCGTGGAGACGTTGAGGGCATACCTTTTTCCAACCTAGATCTTGTGTGACAAGAGTCTAAGTGTTCTCCGTGCTTGAGTGGACATCCGTAAAGGCGTAGACACTATTCTACGCTCGGAACTCCAGCCGCTAGTGTTCGTCGGACTTCTTTGGAGCCTCTTGGTTGAGTATTGACTTAATCCCGCAAAGGTATAATTTTATTTACTGCAATGTTACTTCTTGATCAATGTTCATCGCAAGATCCGTATTTCTTTTGAGTTTTCTTGTTCCCTAATTTCGCTGCGCACAAATGATATGACGTAATGTAAAACCCAACATTGTCATACACCTAAAAACAAGAAGATGATTCTCCTGCCAAACGAGAACCGAGCTAGGCACATAGAAAGTACAAACTCGGAAGAAGATAATTTTTTTGGGGGGGTGGTCCAGCGTACACCTCATTTGACGTAGAGGAATCATTAAAGCTCTCAAGGATCCGACCACCATCCACGTCGTCAATCTGACACTCAATAATTATATGGCGGGATTCTATACCTATGGGATGAAGGAGTTTAGTTGGGAAGAGTTAGCCCAAATATTGAAAATTAACTTAAAAGTAAGAGTCTATTTATTGAGATCCAAACTTCTAATTATAATAATATAATGTTTTTGTACAATATAAAATAAATACATAATTTTAAAAATCGATGTAAAATTAGAAAAATGAATGCTCATCTTTAATACTTGCATGCTTATACATATATGTGCATACACACAATATATATTTAAAAAAACACATAATTTGGTGAAAATATTTATCTTTTCATTTTGCACACGCATTATCACATCTATGTACTTATATATTATGGAAAATATATCATTTGATAAAAATATTCGTCTTTTCACTTTTACACTCTCATTGGTAAAATTGGAATAATAAATGTTGGTTTTCTTTGCTTATACGCACATTATGTATAAGGAAAAAATGTCATTTGGTGAAAATATTCATTTTTCAACTATTACACTCATATGGTTACATATATATACACTATGCATTAGAGAAAATATGTCATTTGATGAAATATTCACATTTTCATTTTTATACTCTCATTATTACATTTCTTACACATTTTTAAACAGTTGAAAGGTAAAATTAGAATAATAAATATTCATCTTTCTTGCTTGCTTGTATGTGTGTGTATTTATATAAATTGGACATACATATACAGACACACACACATAACTAAGGTGGGATTCATGACGATGAAGAAACAATAGGAGGGCGGTGAAGAAATGACTAGAGGAGCTGTGATTTTGTTAGTGGAGCCTTCTCTTCTCCAGCTCAAACGGGTATGATTTCAAGGTCTAGAGGCGAGGTCGTCAGGGGTGGAGGTTTAGTTGGTTATTTTCGCGGATAAGAAGCAGAAAGATAAGACTATGTTGGAGGGAAAATGATGAGGCAAAATTTTTGGCTCGAACCATATGAACGGTACGAGTTACGTACCAAAAAAAAATCCCTCTACCAGGAGGGCCAATAAGGTCTTAGAAGCATAAGCTCTCATGAAGGATATTTAGAGGCTCGTAGGGAGGATGATAAGAGGCTCGCCAGATGGATGTGCAGAGGCTCTCCGGAAGGGGTGAAGGGAGCTGAGTGAGAGTGATAGGAAGGGTTTTTATAGATGTAGTGGTTTCAAGGCAGCGACTTGTCGGAAGAGGCGGGGGTAGTAGAGTAACCATGATAAGGAGAGTGAGAAGTTTAGGTCATGGATAAATGCATTTATTTTGGAAATGCAAGCCTCAATCGTGCATAAAATTTCCAAGATAAGGAGAGTGAGAGGTTTAGGTCATGGAATTAGAAAGCTAGTAATAGATCTACAACTTTTCATGTTAAACATTTTCCAAAATATGCACAGTTTAGCCAGAATTTTGCTTGAAAGATTGTTGGCACGAATTTTGAAATTTATTATTATTATATTTATTTCGACTCAACAACCTTTTGGGCCAGATTTCGGCCAAACCGTGCATATTTTGAAAACATTTTCAATATGAAAGTCGTAAATCTCGTTCTTGGATATAAAAAACATATATTAATTGTCTAATTCCGACATGCATGATGAGAGAACGAACTCAAACTATTTTCTATGAAAAAAGCTTGAACTTGTTTTTAGTATATTTCATATATATATATATATATATATATATATATATATATATATATATATATAAAACAATAGTGATATCTTGGAAACACACCAAAGTTCTTGTTTGAACCATCCGATCTAACAGCTAAAGTAAACTTTTTCTTTATGGGCATCAGATCGTGGATCTTGGGCTGCCAACAGCTGAAGCATGGATTTCTTTCGACAGCCCGACGGAAGAAATCCGGAAACCCAAAATGAGTATGTCGACCTCGCCGCTCCAAATCTCACGTCGCCGCTCCAACTCGCACGACGTCGCTCCAACTCTCACGATGCCACTCCAGCCCTCACGTAGCAGCTCAAGCCCTCACGTCGTTGCACCAGATCTCACGCCGCACCTTCGCCGCTGGAAAAATTGTGGGAGAGAAAGCGGGAAGAGTAGGGGAAAGAGTGAAGAAGATCATTAATGTGATGAGGAGAAAGCGGTGGAATTAGAGCTTGCAGCAACAGAGGCAGAGGTGGGGTTTTTCATGGCGAAAAGTTGCTTCCTCCTCCCCCCCCCCCCCGAAGCTAAACCTAAATCATCTGGAGGGAGAGGTCGATGGTGGCGCACCGAAGAAAGGCCTCTGGCAAGCTCGGCGTGGGTCTGCCCTGCTCCGCCTTCGAAGCCATCACCGCCACTCTTTGGCAGTCAGGATTTTAAGCGGCAATCTAAGTCCTAAATATACTTATTTTAATTCATCCTAATAAAATAAGAAAAAAATAATCATAAAATAAGAATAAAAAGAATAAAAAATCCAATAAAAATAATAAAAAAATAAGAATAAAAATATATAAAAAAGTACAAAAAAACGCATCGAGCACGGCAACCTGCTCAAAGGCGGGCGCCGGGCCGGCCGGGATGCGGGCGCCGGGCCGGCCGGGATGCGGGCGCCGGGCCGGCCGGGATGCGGGCGCCGGGCCGGCCGGGATGCGGGCGCCGGGCCGGCCGGGATGCGGGCGCCGGGCCGGCCGGGATGCGGGCGCCGGGCCCCCAACCCTGCGGGCGCAGGGCCCCCGGCCTGCGGGCGCCGGGCCCCCCGGCCTGCGGGCGCCGGCCGCATCCAAGAGGAAGGAATGAGAAGGCATATAACGCGATGTTGATTTTGATCCATCGACGCCATTACGTTTGCGATCGATGGAATGTCTGGATGAAGATTTGCAAGAGTAAGGACGACGGTGTGGTTTTTTCTGCTCTGGATCCGGCGTGAGATGGTGAGGCGAGGGAAAACTCCGTTAGGGCACGAGTAGGGTTAGCGAGCTATGGATTGGAGTCAAGCGGAGAATATTAGATCGCGTCAGCTTGCGAGATTAGCCCCGTCGTTGTCGGAGATGCACCCGTGGAGGTTTTGCACGGGGGAGGACTGAGGAGAAACGACAAACCGTGGGAGCTGCTGATGCGGGAGGTGTTTAGGTCTTGAAAATGGAGTATCAGGATTTTAAAGAAGAGTGCAAGTGTGAGGAGTGGGATATAGTAGAGAGTATTAGATCGAAGGGTTAAGAACTAATATTTTGAATATCAAACGACTAAAAGTGAATGATAGTAAGTTTAAAATACACTAAACTGGACTCGATGGATTTCAAATTGATCGAGCGAATCAACAAAAGGAGTAACGTTGACCTATCTTTTACCCTAGGAATTTTTTTAGCCAGCTTCGGGGCTCACCCCATCAGCAGCGCCGCATCGAGAGAGGGAGAAGCGCTTGAATGCGGGCGAAGCACGCTTGAATGCGGGCGAAGCACGCTTGAATGCGGGCGAAGCACGCTTGAATGCGGGCGAAGCACGCTTGAATGCGGGCGAAGCACGCTTGAATGCGAAGCGGGCAAAGCTCGGTTGAATGTGGGCGCAGCCCGCAATGCCGCATCGAGAAAGGGTGAAGCCCGCTTGAATGCCAAGCGGGCAAAGCCCGCTTGAATGCCAAGTGGGCAAAGCCCGCTTGAATGCGGGCGCAGCCCGCAACACCGCATCGAGAACCGGCGAAGCCCGCTTGAATGTCAAGCGGGCGAAGCCCGCTTTGTTACGGGGGAAGCCCGCTGTTGAAGCCAAAATTGACCTCAACGACTGTTCACAAACCAAAGTGCAGCTGACACCTACTTCTCTCAAATCTCGACCCCTGACTAGCTGCTAAGGTCCTAAGACTGACCCAAAGCCTCAGCTGGGAGGTCCCACCTCACACCCGGAAGATCTCTGAGAGCTTCCCCTCCAAAACCAATAGCTGGACTGGGAGCTCTTCAGAAAGCACTGGAGTTAGAGAGTAAAATGAGAACCCTGCCTTCCAAAGAGCCCCTATGGGTCTTTTTATAGTCTTCTCCTGTCCTGAAAATACTGAAATACCCCTGATGGGTCTGCCAACAGCCAAATCCGGCTTTCATCCCAGGGTCATACAGGTAATTTAACCCGAGGATAATGAAATAATAATAAAATAATCCTCTTTCCTGGACGCCAGCCCCCACCTCATGGACCTGCTTGGCGAGAACCCCGGGCGAGAAGGCTCTCGCTGAGCCTTAGCTGGGCTCACCTTGGCGAGATCTCCCGCCAAGAGGGTTCTCGCTCTCAGTGGTCTCGACGTCACTATTGCCCGCCCCCAGGGAGAGTCCCTTCTGGGCGGGAGCTTTCCTGTCTCGAAGCCTAAAGCTGACCTGAAAACCTGAGTCCTGGCGCAAACGATCCCGGCTACCAGTAGGCGGGAGCACCTTAAGGGAGAGAACTCTGCCGGTCCGACCTAGGGCTAACCCGGGACTAGCCCAACCCTGACCATTGAAGTCTTAGTCTTCCTGGTCCTCCCCAGCGAATATGGGGTTGTACACAATCCCCGCTCTTTTCGAGCTAGCCCTGCGCTCGACAAGACAAGTCCAACCCCAAAATATTCGCTGGACACGTGCCCGTCAGCCAAGAGAATCTTTTGGCGGGCCCCACTGCGGCTATAAATACACGCCGACGGGTGACCATAAGACTTGCCTCCGAACTACTGTTTCTTCACTGAGCTCCCGCTCGGGGTTTTATGCGCGATACCAAGATGTCTGCTAAGCGTGCTAGCAAACCCCTTCCGCAGGACCTTCAAGATCGGTTAAACGCGGCTCAAGCGCGAGCCTTAGCAAACAGTGCTGCGGTAGCGCCCTGGCTATCGAGGAAATCTTCAAACACCGGCCCTTCTGAGTCGAAGAAGAAAAAGGGGAAGAGGAAAGCGAAAGTGGTCCGGCGAGACCTTTCTCGCGAGAACAGCGATTCACCTTCTCCTACTCCCATCCCTGCGAGGGACCCCTCTCCTCAAAAGGTATGTCTTCTGACCATGCTTACCGAGCTGATTACGCTATAGGCCCGCTAGTTAACGCGACATCTCGCAGAAATCCGTTTCGAGTGACGTCGCTGGGTCTTCCCCGATTCCCCCAGATTCCCCAGCCCTCCCTCCCGAGGATCGAACGAGGGTCTCTGAGACAATTCCTCCAGCCGAGACCCGGGTGATAGGTACGCTTTCCGCCACTTCTTAATACTCCAACCTTACCTTTCTTTTTTCTGAACTATCTTCTCGCAGAGCCAGCTTCCGCCGTCCCTAGTCTTGTCACCCGGGAAGATGAAGCGAGAACCGGTGAGCTGCTCCCTTCAGCGGCAAATCCCACCCTGCAGGCGGGAGGGGTGGCCCTTGACCCTTCCACTACTAAGGATGTCGATCATCCTTTGAGAGAGGACAACTCTCTCCCTGCTTCTGTCCAGGCTGGGACCATTGTACGCAAACCCTTCCGCCCAGGGCGAGGCAAGCCTCTCCACCTCCTTTATGGAGCTGACGGAGGGGTCGGGCCTTCTCACCCGACGCCAGTCAACGGCTCTCGCCGGACTGCAGGTATGCGAGACATTCTTGTCGGCTGATCGTTATGCCTTAATCAAAACCTTGGACGCACTTTTCGCAGGGGATCCCAGCTCTCGGTCGGAAGCCAATGAGGAGAGAGAAGAAGAAGAAGAAGAAGAAGAAGAATCCCTTCCTCCTTCGCCCGACGAGATAGAAGAAACCTTGAACGGCGCCGAGAACGCGAAGGAGCGGAGGAGGAAGGTCTCGGCCATTTTGGCCAAGCTCATCCGGCGAGACCGCGCCCATGCTGCCGCGGCGAAAGCATTCCGTGAATCCGTGGAACAAAGGCTGGAGGCCCTGGAGCGGGATTTCTTCTTGGGCGAGACTGATCGACCGGGAGGGCCTATTACCGAGTCTTCGCCGGGGAGATGCATCGCGCAGATCCGGGATCATGCTAGGCGGATCAACCTAGGGTGTACCACCCTGTCATCTTACTTCAACTCGCTGGTGCCTCCGAGAACTAGGCGGCGGGAGCGAGGGCGATGGCGCTGGGAACCGTATTAGTTCATCTAGGTCTCGCCCCTTCTCCCTTATTAGCCTTCCCTTCCGCCGTGTACCTTTATGCCTCTGTAATAACTATTATTAACTTTATTCAGCTCTCGGCGACGAGAGCAAATTACTATCCGTTTCTTCTTTCATTGTGCTGCGCATTTTAAGAATGTGTTGTGATTAGGATGTTTGCGCCAAAACTAAGTGGCTTGCGCCGAAACTAGAGACGATCGTCGACTGCTATCACCCCCGAGGGGAAAACTGAGGCGTCGCCGGCCCAAATCGTGACAGCTGTACCCCGCTGTCACTTTCTCTCTCTATCGAACGGAGCCGTAACGACCACGGTTCCCTATAAATAGAGAAATCTACCAACCGCATTTACTTCTCTGATCCGGAACTTCAATTTACTTTCATTGCTCCCGCCCTCTTGCTTCCGCTTCTGCCTCTCTATTGTTCTCGCTATTACCCCTAAACCCAAAATGCCGGGCGAGAACGAAGGTCGCGCTCATTGCGCGGAAGCGTTCTGCAAGCACCTCTTCCCCTCCTGCACGCTCACCTTGGACGAGTACAACCTGATCGTCAACCGCTTCATTCCCGCTGGCTTCTCAGCGCGGAACCCGGGTAATCACGACAAGGTGAATACCCCGGAAGCGGGAGAGCTCGCCATCCCCCTCGAACATTTCGAGGTGGGCTTCTGCCTCCCCCTCTGGCCGGAGATTCGGCAAGCCCTCCGCTACTATGGGGTGGTTCCCGCCCATCTGAACCCGAACTCTGTCGCGATCCTTGTGGCATTCATCTGCTACATGCGATCCGAGAGGATCGAGTTTAGTCTGCCGATCTTCCGCAAGCTATTCAACTTCTGCGCCAAAGGCGGCGTGGTCTTCTTCTCCGGGCAGCTGCTCAAGACCACCGGCCTCGCCAATAAACATCACCATTGGGGCGAGAAGTTTGTCTATGTCACCAGGGACTTTGGCAACGTCCCGCTCCGACCGGTCCAGTACGAGAATGCTGCTTACAAACCGCCCACTCTGGGGTCGCGCGAGAGCGCACTCCTGGAGTTCTTCGGAACAAAGGAGTTTGACGTTCTCTTCCTCCGGCGAGACGTCAACTCCCTTCCTCCCGTCCACCCGGGCGAAGGTACGGTTTCGCCTTAGATTTGATCTTTTGTTAGGATCTTCCTGTGTTTGAATAGAGCTAACTTTGCAGGAGAGCGGGAGGTCCCTCTACGCCAACCTTTCACTGTGGCCCCAGGTGTCGAGGATAGGGTTGCGATAGGCTCTCTCGCTCTCGCGGAGGCCAGCGCTCGCGCCTGCCGGGAAGAGCCCGTTCAGCCTTTGGTGCCCAGAGCTAAGAAGCGAAAAGGCACCGCTCCCGCCCCGCGGCCGCTGAAGAGGCCAAAGCCATCCGCTGCGGACAAGGGCAAGGTCTTGGCCGTCTCGCCTTCCCGACATCCCGCCTTGGGCAAGTCCTTCGAAGGGCTGCTCCAGATGGCCAGCGAGATGGGTGCTGCCGCTAGGAGGCGTACCGAGGCTACTGCCGAGAACCCTCTGGCCGCAGACGTGGCTGGAGGAGAGGGAGTCGTCACCGAGACCTCTGCCCAGACCCCTCCCAAGGAAGTGCCGAAAGGGCACAGAAATTATGGCCTCGGTGCGAAGCACGTCGACGCGGAAGGGAAGCCTCTGCTCCAATGGGATCCCGAATCCAACAGGGTTGCGATTTCAATGCTCCTCCCCAGCTGGTCGGAGCGGGATGAGGTTACTGGCGAGGCCTTCTCACTGGGTTATGGCCTCTATAGCCGAGAGGGCGCTAGTGTCTTCGACCAGACGCCCACCCGGCTCCTGGCTTTCGACGCTACCCGGGCCCTGCTTCGCGGGTTCGAGCTCGCGCACATGTGCGCGCGTCGAAGTATCAACATCGATAAGAACTTCGCCGACATGTACAAGGCGAGGGAAGAAGCGGTGGCCAGAGCACGCTCTTCGGAGACAGAGCTCGTGAATGCTCGGCAAGAGTTGGCGGATGCTCAACAAGCGCTGTCCCTATGCCCCGCAGCCGAGGTAAGCGGGATCTTCCTGGACCCTTGCTCTCGCTACTCGAAGTCACGCTTGCGCAGTATTTACTGAGTTGATCTCTTCTCCACAGGATTCCGCCCAAGCCGTGGCGCTCCGCGCGGAGTTGGCTGACGTACGCTGCGAGAACGTGCTGCTGAGGGACTAACTCCGGCGTGCGGAAGCAGCGAAAGGCCCGCCTCCGACGCTTGATGAGAGGCTAAAGAGTCGTCACTTCTCGGTGTACGACATCGACAAGCTGCTCTAGGCGAACGCTCAGGCTACCGTCAGGCTGACGGTCGAGACGCTGCAAGACGCGAAGCTGCTTCGGGAGGACGGCGTAACCATCGATGCCCGCCAACTCCTCCCCTGTCTATTTGATCCAGTCCCGAAGCCTCCCGGCGCGTCCGACTCTCCTCCTTCGGATATCCCGAAGTCTTCCTCCGCTGCCGGTGAGACGTCTGGGGCGAGCTCGGGCGAGGACACCGGCGAGGATTCGGGCGAGAGTACCAGCGGGGATTACAGCGCGTCCCCTTGAAGTTCCTTTTCTTCTTTCTTTTTCTTTTGATACACTTTTGTAGTGAGCGAGAAGCTCCAAACCCCTGTAACTATTTAATATAATGCAATGTTTCGTTTTTCACTGTCGGTGTTTGCTTGAACGAATAGGTTAGAGAGTCAGCGGCTTCCGCGCGAGCTTCCGCCGAGACCCTTAGTCTCTTTAGGGTCACCTTCCCTAGAGATTGATTAGGCGGGAGCCTTGCGCCATCGATTAGGTCGTTATGCCCAGGTCTGCTGGGGGCCTTCTTCAACGAGATCCCCCCAGCCGAGGCCTTTTGGCCGAGACCCCTATTGGCCGAGACCCTGACTGGCCGAGACCTCTACAGGCTGAGATCTTTAGGGCTGTCTCTGATCTAGGTCAGGGTCATGACAAGATACCTTCCCACGAACTGGATCTACGCTCCACCGGCGAGCCTTCGGACCTGCCAGCTAGATGGGAGCCTGCGCAGCGAGTCTACCAGGGGCTGAGCCGGGCTTGTTGTAACACTGAGCAACCATAAATCAAGAACCAAGGACCACAAGTCAAGGACCCAACCTCTCCCCCACAGCGAGCCTTCGGACCTGCCAGCTGGATGAGAGCCTGCGCAGCGGGTCCGCCTGGGGCCGAGCCGAGCTCGGGGTGTTGATGAAGATCAAGCCAAACCTCTCCCCCCACAGGCGAGCCTTCGGACCTGCCAGCTAGATGAGAGCCTGCGTAGCGGGTCTACCTGGGGCCGAGCCGAGCTCGGGTTGTTGATGAAGATCAAGCCAAACCTCTCCCCCACAGGCGAGCCTTCGGACCTGCCAGCTAGATGAGAGCCTACGCAGCGGGTCTACCTGGGGCCGAGCCGAGCTCGGGGTGTTGATGAAGATCAAGCCAAACCTCTCCCCCACAGGCGAGCCTTCGGACCTGCCAGCTAGATGAGAGCCTGCGTAGCGGGTCTACCTGGGGCCGAGCCAAGCTCGGGGTGTTGATGAAGATCAAGACAAACCTCTCCCCCACAGGTGAGCCTTCGGACCTGCCAGCTAGATGAGAGCCTACGCAGCGGGTCTACCTGGGGCCGAGCCGAGCTCGGGGTGTTGATGAAGATCAAGCCAAACCTCTCCCCCACAGGCGAGCCTTCGGACCTGCCAGCTAGATGAGAGCCTGCGCAGCGGGTCTACCTGGGGCCGAGCCGAGCTCGGGGTGTTGATGAAGATCAAGCCAAACCTCTCACCCACAGGCGAGCCTTCGGACCTGCCATCTAGATGAGAGCCTGCGCAGCGGGTCTACCTGGGGCCGAGCCGAGCTCGGGGTGTTGATGAAGATCAAGCCAAACCTCTCCCCCACAGGCGAGCCTTCGGACCTGCCAGCTAGATGAGAGCCAGCGCAGCGGGTCTACCTGGGGCCGAGCCGAGCTCGGGGTATTGATGAAGATCAAGCCAAACCTCTCCCCCACAGGCGAGCCTTCGGACTTGCCAGCTAGATGAGAGCCTGCGCAGCGGGTCTACCTGGGGCCGAGCCGAGCTCGGGGTGTTGATGAAGATCAAGCCAAACCTCTCCCCCACAGGCGAGCCTTCGGACCTGCCAGCTAGATGAGAGCCTGCGCAGCGGGTCTACCTGGGGCCGAGCCGAGCTCGGGATGTTGATGAAGATCAAGCCAAACCTCTCCCCCACAGGCGAGCCTTCGGACCTGCCAGCTAGATGAGAGCCTGCGCAGCGGGTCTACCTGGGGCCGAGCCGAGCTCGGGGTGTTGATGAAGATCAAGCCAAACCTCTCCCCCACAGGCGAGCCTTCAGACCTGCCAGCTAGATGAGAGCCTGCGCAGCGGGTCTACCTGGGGCCGAGCCGAGCTCGGGGTGTTGATGAATATCAAGCCAAACTTCTCCCCCACAGGCGAGCCTTCGGACCTGCCAGCTAGATGAGAGCCTGCGCAGCGGGTCTACCTGGGGCCGAGCCGAGCTCGGGGTGTTGATGAAGATCAAGCCAAACCTCTCCCCCACAGGCGAGCCTTCGGACCTGCCAGCTAGATGAGAGCCTGCGCAGCGGGTCTACCTGGGGCCGAGCCAAGCTCGGGGTGTTGATGAAGATTCCTTCAACCAGGCCTATTCTATCATCAAGATGGGGAGACATAGTTGGTTAAAGCAAATGCATTTTAGGGTAGAAGAGACCCATTCTTATGATAGCATTCTTTTTAGAGAGTCAACATTCTGAAAAGACTACTTTGAAATGATAATATTTATTCACCATATTACAATCCTTCTCTCCCTTTAAGGGTAGAAACGTTTTAAGTCATCACCGTTCCAGGTGTGGCTCAATGTCCTTCCTTCCACATCCTGGAGGTAGTAACCCCCATTAGCCAGAGCCTTCTCTACTATGTAAGGCCCTTCCCAGTTGGGGTTGAGCTTGCCCACAGGGGCCGACCTTCCTGCTGCGTCGACCTTTTTTAGCTCTAGGTCCCCCTCGGCGAATTGCTTAACCCTAATGTGTTTATCGAAGTACCTAGCCATTCGCCTTTTTATCTCTTCTTGTCTGATGGCAGCAACATTCCGTAGTTCTTCCACCATATCCAACGAGAGGCGCAATCCCTCCTCGTTCTCCAACCTCCAAGCTTCGCTTCCCTAACCCGCGGTTGTGACCCGTGGAGACCGAACCTCGAATTCCACTGGAAGGACCGCCTCACATCCATGAGAGAGTTTCAAGGGGGTCTCCCCTGTGGCCGTGTTCAGAGTTGTTCGCAAGGCCCACAGGGAAGGGAGTTGCTCCACCCAGTTGCCCTTCAGGTTCTCCACCTTCTTCTTGAGCAAGTTCACGATGATCTTATTCGCCGCTTCCACCTGGCCGTTGCTCCGGGGGTGATGGACAGAGGCAAACCTGAGGTCAATCCCTAGTTGGGCGCAGAAGCTGATGAACTCTTCACTGGCAAACTGAGGAATGTTATCCGTCACTATCGCTTGGGGTAGCCCATGCCTGCATATGATTTCCCCCCAGACGATGTTCCGGATGACCTGGGAGGTAACCTTGGCTAGGGCCTTGATTTCCAGCCACTTTGAGAAGTAGTCGATCATGACTAGGAGGAACCTCCTCTGCCCGCTGGCTGGAGGAAAGGGTCCAACTAGATCTATTCCCCAAATGGCGAAAGGTCATGGGGCCATGATGCTTCGAAGCCTTTGTGCGGGTAAGAGCTTGAGGGGGGCGTGTACTTGACATTTCAGACATCTCTTTGCAAACTCGACCGTATCCTTCCTCAAGGTCTGCCAGAAGTATCCTTGTCTTATCACCCTTGCCTCCAATGTTCTTCCTCCCGAATGACTGCCGCACTCTCTCGAATGCACCTCCTCCAGGATTCTCTGGACCTCCTCCTCGGTCACACATCTCGCGAGGAGCCCCGATAACATCTTCCGGTGCAAGCCCCCTTCTAACATCAGGTAGTGGGCTGCCTTTCGCCTAAAGCTTTTTGCCTCCTTAACCCCCTCTGACAGCTTGCCTGTGGTAAGGAAGGTCACCAATGGGTCCACCCATGAGGATAGTCGTCCCACCTCCATCAACTCCCCCTCTTCAATCGCTGGCCGGAAAAGTTCAGTTAAGGTTCCTCCTCCCCGAGGCCCAAACTTCGCCAACCGATCAGCTGCTGTGCTTTCCTCCCTGGGAACGTGTTGAATAGAAAAGGAACGGAACCCTCCGATGATTGCCCTTACTTTGGATAGATATATCACGAGGGTAGGCTCCCGAGCCTCAAACTCACCTCTGATTTGCGACGCTACCACCATCGAGTCAGTGAAGGTCTCCACATCCTGGATCTCCAACTCCCTTGCCAATCGAAGGCCGGCTATCACAGCCTTATACTCCGCCTGATTATTGGTAACTGGGAAGTGGAAAGCTACCGCCTGTTCTATGGTAGTGCCTTCCCGAGGCCCCATCGACCATCATCTTCCACGCTTCGTAGGGCTTCGGCTCCTTACTCTCCGCTTCAGCAACATAGTCTGCCAGGAAGTCTGCCACGGCCTGAGCTTTGATGGAGAGTCTTGGGATGAACGAGATGTCGAACTCGCTCAGTTCGATAGACCACTTTGTCAGCCTTCCCGAATGCTCTACCCCCTCGAAGATCTTGCGAAGATGATGGTCGGTGACTACCCTAATCGAGTGCGCTTGAAAGTATGGACGAAGCTTCCTTGCCGAAACGACCAAGGCATAAGCCAGCTTCTCCAGGATGGGGTAGCGGAGCTCAGCCTTTTTCAGGATTCGGCTTACATAATAGACGGGTAGCTGTTTCTTCCCCTCTTCCCTAACCAAGACGGAGCTCACAGCTTCCACCCCCACCCCTAGATACAAGGCCAGGTCTTTCCCTTCCTTGGGGCTTTGGAGCAGCGGCGCCTGGGAGAGTTGCCTCTTGAGCCCCTGGAAGGCCTCTTCGCATTCGACCGTCAATTCGAACACCTGATTACCGCGGAGTACTTTGAAGAAAGAAGAGCACCTATCCCCAGACCGAGAGAGGAACCTGCTTAGCCCGGCCAACTTTCCCGCCAGGTGTTGGACTTCTTTGGCGTTGCGAGGAGACTCCAAGTCCAATATAGCCTTCACCTTGTCTGGGTTAGGTTCTACCCCTGCCAGAGTCAAGAGGTGTCCGAGAAACTTCCCGCGACTGGCCCCGAAGACACACTTCGAGGGGTTCAACCTCATCTTGAACCGCCGCAGGGTGGCGAGTGTTTTTTCCAAGTCCCGCAAATGGGAATCCACGCATTTGCTTTTGACCAGTAGGTCATCGACGTAGACCTCTAGATTCTTCCCCCTTTGGTCTCGAAAGACTCGATCCATCATGCGTTGGTATGTTGCCCCTGCGTTTTTCAATCCAAAGGGCATCATCTTATAGCTAAAGCATCCCCCTCTCGTGATGAAGGAGACATCCTTGACATCGTGAGGGTGCATCCGGATCTGGTGGTAACCTGAAAAAGCATCTAAAAAATTCATAACAGAAAAACCAACGGCTGAATCAACCAGTGCGTCGATTCGAGGCAGGGGATAGCAATCCTTGGGGCATGATTTATTTAATAGGGAAAAATCGATACACATACGCCACTTTCCTCCCCCTTTCTTTACCATTACCACATTGGAGATCCAGCCTGGATACTGGATCTCCGAGATGAAGCCTGTCTCCAGAAGCTTCCTGACCTCCTGTCGGATGGGCTCCTTCAACTTGGTGGCGATGGCCCTCATCTTCTGGCATACGGGGCGAGTCCTCGGGTCCAGGTTCAGGCGATGACAAGCTACGTCCGCATTGATGCCCGACATGTCTGCCGCGCTCCAAGCGAAGATGTCGATGTTGCTCTGGATGCAGGCTAGCATCCGCCCCTGGTCCTCGAGGCTTAAGCCTCCGCTGACCCATACCTTCTGTACTTGCCCCGCTCTGGTGAGTACCTCCATCCCCACCACTTCCTCAGCCGGCTCCAGCCTCGGCCGCTCCCAACCTGCCCCCGCTTCCTCCTGCTCAACCTCTTCTCCTCCGACCTCGTCAACCCCCATCGCTTCCACCAGGCCTTCTCCTTGCCTCTGCTCTCCTTCCCTTGCCTCTCCCAGGCTCATCTCTTCTATCTCTACTACCTCCTCCATCATCAAGTCATCCGCCTCCTGCGGGCTCGCCTCCTCCACTTCTATACTTCCTTCCAGCCCAGTCATCTCTTTCTCCAGCTCCTCCGCCTCAGCCATCCACGACACGGTGTTTACTGCCGTCACATAGCACTGCCTCGCCACCTTCAGATCCCCCCTGATCCTAACCTGCACCCCTCCATTGTTGAACTTGAGGCATTGATGAAATGAGGAGGGGACACAGCGAAAGGCGCTGATGAGAGGACGTCCAAAGATGGCGTTGTAGCTACTTGGGGCGTCTACGATCACGAACCTACAGTTCCGCGAGACGCCCTTAAGCTTCACATGCAGGCTCACTCCCCCTTCTACCTCCTTCCTCTCTCCAGAAAAACCAAAAAGCGGTCCGTCGGAAGCCAGGACCCTTTTTCCTTCCACCCTCATTTCATCGAAGGCCTTCTTGAAGATCACGTTCACGGAGCTCCCGTTATCCACCAGTATCCGGGAGACTGTGAAGTTCTCCACCGCTGTCTGGATCACTAGTGCGTCGCAGAACGGGTCTTCGTAGTCTGGCATATCCGCGGATGAGAAGGTGATTTTTTCTTCTGGGGGGGGGAGCTAGGGAGGTCGATGCGACCCCTCTGCGGAACATGGTTTGAAGGCTCCCCTTGCGGGTTGCCTCGATCCCTGCTCCCCCATGGATCACTCTGATCCCCCCTCGGGTTCCCACATCGACTCTATCTTCACATCTATCCTCAGCCTCTCCGTGCTGTACCTCGACGATCCTTGTAGGCGGGTCTTGCATTCCCGCTCCTCTGGCCTCCCTCACCTCTAGAAATTCTGGGCAGGTGGCCGTTGCGTGACCTTCCTCCTGATGGAAGTCACAATAGGGCAACGCCACCCTGCCCCCTCTTCCTTCTCCTCCTCCTCTTCTCCCTGCTCCTCGAATTCTTCTCCCTCTTCCTCTCCCCACCTCCATGGCCTCCTGCGGTGGTGGGGGGTGACCTCTCGGTCCCTGCCTCCATCCTCCCTGCTCGAGTCTTCTCGGCTCCCGGAAGTTATCTCTTCCTTGAAAACCCCCTTGGCCCTGGGGGAGGCCTTCCTGAGGCCTCCAACCCAATCGGTTGTTCAGCTCCCTGGGTCCCCCATGCTGCTGTCCCTGCCCTCGGGGTTCTTCCCTCCTCCTATCTTCCCTTGGCTCCCTCTGCTCTCTCACTTCTCTCTGCCTCCCTGTTGTCGGTTCCTTCACATCATCCTCCGCCAACCTGGCCAGCTTCCTCGCAAACACAGGGTTTTCCCTCTCGAAGTATATCTCCTTTACCGCCCTCTCCATGAGCTCCTCAAAAGAGAGAGGGGGCACTCTCTTCAGTTCCATGCTAAAAAACCCCGGCCTCAGCCCCAGGGTGAAGGCAAGCATCAGTGCATACCCCGGGACCTCCTGGACCAGGAGAATCTCCTCTTGGAACCGGTCAACATAATGCCCCAACGTCTCCTCCGGCTTCTGCCTCACTGCAAACAAGCACTCAGCCTCCTTCTTTCGCTTCTTCGAAGTCGAGAACCTCAACAGAAAACTCCTGCGCAGATCCTCAAAACTGTAGATCGAGCTCGCCGGCAACTGGTGGAACCAGTCCCTGGCCTTTTTCTTTCAGAGTGATGGCAAAAAGCCTACACTTGAAGGCATCCGACATCTGCCTTATCGACACCACATCCTCAAACCATTGCACGTGCTGAACCAGGTCATCCTTCCCGGTGTAGTAGGTCATATCCGGCTCCCTGAACCCCTCCGGCACTAGAGCCAAGACGATGAGCTCACCAAAAGGGGTCTCGCCCCCTGCCTGGCGAGAGGGCCCGTCCCGCGACCTCGGCTGGCTGGACCGATCCGCGAGACCGTGCCCGGGGAAGAGCTCTCGCACTGTCGCCTCCTTCTCGCCCAGATCCACTGGAACCTCCTTTCTGGGACGATGGCCTGGGAAAAGCTCCCGCGCAGCCACATCCCTCTCGCCTGCCTCCACCGGGACTTCCTTCCCGGGGCGCTGCCCTGGGGCGTTCTCGCCTAACAGCGGAACCGCCTCCACAGGAGCCTGCGGCGTCTCCCACTCATTCCTTGCCGAGAAGGCCAAGCTGATCGTCTGCATGACCTCTCGCCTGAAATCCTCTAACATCTTCCTTGTCGCCTCTTCTCCCTGGGTGGGTGATCCTCCTGCGCCAGATCCTTCACCTTCACCTCCTTCCATGGGACTCGACTCAAGATTTTCTTGTACCGACTGCTTCCACGCTCACCGCACCAGAACTGTTGAAGCCAAAATTGACCTCAACGACTGTTCACAAACCAAAGTGCAGCTGACGCCTACTTCTCTCAAATCTCGACCCCTGACTAGCTGCTAAGGTCCTAAGACTGACCCAAAGCCTCAGCTGGGAGGTCTCACCTCACACCCGGAAGATCTCTGAGAGCTTCTCCTCCAAAACCAATAGCTGGACTGGGAGCTCTTCAGAAAGCACTGGAGTTAGAGAGTAAAATGAGAACCCTGCCTTCGAAAGAGCCCCTATGGGTCTTTTTATAGTCTTCTCCTGTCCTGAAAATACTGAAATACCCCTGATGGGTCTGCCAACAACCAAATCCCGCTTTCATCCCAGGGGCATACAGGTAATTTAACCCGAGGATAATGAAATAATAATAAAATAATCCTCTTTCCTGGGCGCCAGCCCCCACCTCATGGACCTGCTTGGCGAGAACCCCGGGCGAGAAGGCTCTCGCTGAGCCTTAGCTGGGCTCACCTTGGCGAGATCTCCCGCCAAGAGGGTTCTCGCTCTCAGTGGTCTCGACGTCACTGTTGCCCGCCCCCAGGGAGAGTCCCTTCTGGGCGGGAGCTTTCCTGTCTCGAAGCCTAAAGCTGACCTGAAAACCTGAGTCCTGGTGCAAACGATCCCGGCTACCAGTAGGCGGGAGCACCTTAAGGGCGAGAACTCTGCCGGTCCGACCTAGGGCTAACCCGGGACTAGCCCAACCCTGACCACTGAAGTCTTAGTCTTCCTGGTCCTCCCCAGCGAATATGGGGTTGTACACCCGCAGCGCCGCATCGAGAACGGGTGAAGCCCGTTCGAAGATGCAATTATATATATATATATATCTCGAAAAATGTATATCTGCGAAACGCGGATATACTTTTTTAATATATTTTTCCGTTGTAATGCAACAGTACAGCGGGACAGCTAACGGTTGTGGGCTCGCCGACCACCGGCCGACCTCGGCTCGTCGGCGTCCACGCAGATGAGCCTAGGGCGGCCGGTGGCCGACGAGCCCACAACCGCCGGCCTCCTTGCTGTAAAAAAAATAAGCAACAACCAATAGCGGCAAGCGGATATACAGTGAGCTATATATATATATACCACTATAATAGAAATATCAAAGGCATGAATTTTAAATTTATTGGAATGATTTGGACCATCCGATCTGGCATGATATTTCATCAACCATCTGATCAAACACACCCCTTCCACTTTTTCGTAGGGATCCTAAACTTACTCTAGGGTAGTCCTAAAACTATGTGAAATATTGGGTTAAAAGCGCATTAAAAGCCCCGCCCGCTAAAATCAACGCAAAGAGGCCCGCCAGGCCGCAAGCTCAAACATTCAGGCCGCCAAGCCGGAAATCAGCTAGCCCGCAAGCATGCCAGCGCACATTATTTCAAACTCTAACAGCGAAATTTTTAATATAAACACGAAAAACATTTTAAAACTGGCGGTGTGAGACTAAACAAAAGGCTTGGGCGTTACTGTTCACGCGCAAATCATTAATATATTATATTAATTAATATATAATATTGCATCATATTATATATAGTATATAAATAATTCGTGCGTGAACAGTGTCACGGCAATGTTCACCCGCGAATTATTTTTTTATTATTTGTTTTAAATTTAATTTTTAATGTTTTAGATCTAATTTTTAATTAATATTTTAATGTTTTCAATTTAAAAACAGTAAATTTAAAACATAAAGGAGTATCCAAAACATGAATTTTAAACTCATTGAATTGATTACGATCATCGAATCTGGCATGATATTATATCCGCAGTCTGATTTTTGCCTTGCTGGCCAGAAACAATTTAATACGTATCCTAAATCTACAGCTACATAAGGATCTGATAGAGATAGAACAAAAGGGAGAGGGAGAGAAAGAGAAGAGAGAATATAGAGAGAGGGCAGTGGAGGAGGGGGGGATGTATTTATATTATGTACAAGCAGTCGTGCACGGGGAACCCCGTGCGGGGCAGCAACATTGGTCGGGGAAGCGACATTGGTCAGAGGCGGCGATATTGGTCGAGGATGGCGACATTTGTCGGGGGCAGTGACATTGGTCGGTGGAGACGGCATTGTTTCGGGGCGGCGACATTGGTCGGGGGTGGCGGCATTGGTTCGGGGCGACGACAGTGATCGGGGGTGGCGGCATTGGTTCGGGGCGACGACATTGGTCTGGGGTGGCGACATTGGTTGGGGCGGCAACATTGTTCGGGGAGATGACATTATTTAGGGGCGGCAACATTGGTTCGGAGCGGCTACATTGCTCGTGGACGGTGACATTGGTCGGGGCGACGACATTGGTCGGGGGCAGCGACAGTTGTCGGGGAGGGGGGGGGACATTGGTCGGGGGCGGCAACATTGGTCTTGAGAGGCGACATTAGTCGTGGGCGACGACATTGGACGTGGGCGGCGACATTGGACGGGGGCGGCGATATTGGACGTGGGTGGCTACATTGGACGTGAGCGGCGACATCGGGGGTGGGAGCGAGCATGGACGTGGGGGCGAGCATGGACGTGGGGAGCGACATTGGTTGTGGAAGTGGCATTGGTCATGGGTGACATCATTGGTCGTGGGGGCGACATCTGTCGCAGTCGGCGACATTGGTCGTGGGCGGCAACATCGGCAGTGGGTGATGACGGTCTCTAGCAGGGACATCGGTGGTGGTTGATGACATCGGTCGCGGGCTGCGATATCGGTCATGGGCAGCTCTGATTAAATATATAAAGAATGATTTCTATATATTTATTTGCTTTGACCTGTGAAGCATTATGAAACATTTCTCATCTAACTACAAAATTTTTACAATATATTCAATTGCAGACAACTCAACAACAAAAGAAAACGAGAATATAAGTTCTATATAGACGATTCAAATCAAAAGCCTGCATTAAATCATTGAAGCATCAAGAGTGAGATGAATTTAAAGCCAAATCTAGGATATGTTTAAGGAGAAAAAAGTTTATTAATAACTAATAATACTGAACCATGCTTCCCAACATATTAGTGTAAAATATATAAATAGATTAACATTTACAATGATAATATTCCATAAGATTATATTTCTCTTAGACATTGTATGGAACAACATGTGTGCACCATAATAATAAAAGAAATATCGAGAAATGCATTTTCAAAAGAACAAAAATAAATAAATGTAAAATGAGATACCTGCGGTAAGAGAGCAAAAAAATGTATTCGACCCAAGATGACATCACATAAGCATAAAGGGAAATACGACGAATGAGAGAATAAAAATTTTAACTGCTTTTTTATAAGAAAAATTGATATAAATTTTTTATCCTCATGATATTAAAAGACCAAAACTAATATAAGGTAGGGAGTAATTAAGTTTCAGTGAACCGAGTTACCCTCCTACGGTGTTCATCGGCCTTAGGTATGCTGAAACTCAAAGTCAGCGAGCAGGGGATCGTCGATTTCGGAGGGAAAATTCTCAAGCCGCAAGCTGCGGCCGAAAGCTCCTCAATCATTTAAGCAAGCTGATTCGCGGCCATCGGAAGAACTCTCTGCCTCAGCCAGGCATTGTCTGCTCAGGGAATATGACATAGAGAAGGAATTCTCGAGCACAAGCAGCTCCCCCGCACCCGCTCCATCACATCAAGAGATGTATGATCATCACCTCGCCTGTCCTCATTACGAAGAGAGCGTCGGAAACATGATGGATCCCGATACCTCTGCCACAAAGCAAAGACTAAATGAATATTTACCATACAATAACTCACCTAACTCCTGGGCAACCCCGAGTGCAGAAGATGGCCTTGAAACCCGTAGTTTCAGCGGAACAGGCAACCCACTAGCACACGTGAAGTATTTCAAAGCTATCATGCACGCTCGCAACGCCTCAGATCAACTCATGATCCAAGCATTTCAAACAACACTAAAAGGGGAAGCTCGGGTTTGGTTTCATTCTCTACAAGAAGAAAAGATGGACAGCTATATTGAACTCGCAACTCTCTTCATCGAAAGGTTCACGACAGTCAAGAAACCCTCACCAGAAAAGACAGGTCCAAGTAGAGTCCAGAAAAGGAAACTAGAGAGCGATACGCGACTCGAGCACAAGAGAAACTGCAATCAGCGTGCAAATACTCACAAAGGACGAGAGTTGTGTCAGTTTGCGACACTCAACGCCCCTCAGGGCAGGGTCTTCGAAGCAATTCGTGACCATCCGGCCTTGTGCAGGCCCAGGCCGCTCGCCCTCGGCCGAGGAGATTTATCAAAATATTGCGAGTATCAACAGGGTCATGGTCACAACACCAACGAATGCAATCGACTAAAGGAAGAAATCCGGCGACTGACCAGTCTGGGGGCAGTTGATCAGTTCCTATCAAGAAAGAGACTGCCTCTCAGTCAGAGTATGATATCTACAGCAATCAGAATCGGCGAGTCATCTACCGAGTTGAACCAAGTTTTGGTGGACAGAAAGATCACCGTTAATGTGCTATTTTTATCAACACTACTTAAACTAAAGCTGACCACGGGCAACCTCAAGCTAACATCTGCCAGCGCGCATGTTTCGGGGAAAAACCCAGTACCAGTCATTGGCATCATCACTCTCCGAGTCACTCTTGAAGAAATACATCGACATGCATCCTACGACGTGCAGTTCGTCGTCATCCAAGCTGATTCTGACTACACAGCAATACTCCAACGATCGCTCCTGGACGTCTTCCAATCCCGCTCTCGCCACTTCCATCCTTAAGCAGCTTCCGCTTTCATTCATTTGTTTATTTACTATTGTAAAAATCACAAGCCTAAGTTTGCGAAATTATCTTTTCATTATTTACTATAGCAGTGCTTAGTCAAGAAATTGTTTTCCCAGACTAGGTCACGCAACCAAATCGAACGCATACGCTAAGCCACGAGCAACCCTCGCGCAACACCGTGGGGGGCAGACCCCCTCACGAAGAAGCCGCGAGTATCCCTCGCGCAAACTAAGTCGCGAGCAACCCTCGCGCAGCACCGTGGGGGCCTGCCCCCATCACGAAGAAGCCGCGAGCATCCCTCGCGCAAACTAAGCCGCGAGAAACCCTCGCGCAGCACCGTGGGGGCCTGCCCCCCTCACGAAGAAGCCGCGAGCATCCCTCATGCAAACTAAGCCGCGAGAAACCCTCGTGCAGCACCGTGGGGGCCTGCCCCCCTCACGAAGATGTCGCGAGCATCCCTCGCGCAAACTAAGCCGCGAGCAACCCTCGCGCAGCACCGTGAGGGTCTGCCCCCCCCCCCCCCTCACGAAGAAGCCGCGAGCATCCCTCGCGCAAACTAAGCCGCGAGCAACCCTCGCGCAGCACCGTAGGGACATGCCCCCCTCACGAAGAAGCCGCGAGCATCCCTTGCGCAAACTAAGCCGCGAGCAACCCTCGCGCAGCACCGTGGGGGCCTGCCCCCCTCACAAAGAAGCCGCGAGCATCCCTCGCGAACTAAGTCGCGAGCAACCCTCGCGCAGCACCGTGGGGGCCTGCCCCTCTCACGAAGAAGCCGCGAGCATCCCTCGCGCAAACTAAGCCGCGAGCAACCCTCTTGCAATACTGTGGGGACATGCCCCCCTCACGAAAAAGCCGTGAGCATCCCTCGCGCAAACTAAGCCGCGAGCAACACTCGCTCAACACCGTGGGGCCTGCCTCCCTTACGAAGAAGCCACGAGCATCTCTCGCGCAAACTAAGCCGCGAGCAACCCTCGCGCAACACCTTGGGGGCATTCCCCCCTCACGAAGAAGCCGCGAGCATCCCTCGCACAAAATAAGCCACGAGCAACTCTCGCGCAACACTGTGCGGGTCTGCCCCCCCCCCCTCACAAAGAAGCCGCGAGCATCCATCGCGCAAACTAAGCCGCGAGCATCCCTCGCACAAACTAAGCCGCGAGCATCCCTCGCGCAACACCGTGGAGTCCTTCCCCCCTCACAAAGAAGCTGCGAGCATCCCTTGAGCAAAGTAAAGCCGCAAGCATCCCTCGTGCAAACCAAGCCGCAAGCATCCCTTGCGCAAACCAATTCGCGAGCATCCCTCGCGCAAACCAATTCGCGAGCATCCCTCGCGCAAACCAATTCGCGAGCATCTCTCGCGCAAACCAAGCCGCGAGCATCCCTCGCGCAAACCAAGTCGCGAGCACCCATCGCGCAAACCAAGCCACGAGCATCCCTCGCGCAAACTAAGTCGCGAGCACCCCTCGTGCAAACTAAGCCGCGAGCACCACTCGCGCAAACTAAGCCGCGAGCATCCCTCACGCAAACTAAGCCGCTAGCATCCCTCGCGCAAACTAAGTCGCAGATTTAAACCATGCAAATCAAGCAGTATCCCGGTGCAAACAAGCAGTAAAGATGACATAAAAAGCAACAATGTCATAACAAAATAAAGCTAAAATGACACAAGGATAATCAGCGCCTAGAGGCAACAACAGCCAAAGCTAAACATGGGGCAAAAACACAACACGCCCAAACAACCAAACAAAACATAAACATACAATAACAAATGTATGAATACCACTACTCGTTCTCGGCATCTGAATCAGAGCACTCATCCTCAGAAACATCTGCAAAGCTGAAACAGGATCTGTTACATCCCAGGCTCTTGCTAACAAAACGAAAGGCCTTCAAAACACCATGACGGAGCGCCAACTCGCGTATGTCATCCATCTGAGCTTCCACCTCCTTGGATCAAATATCGTCACGAACCTCCCCCGCAATCAGGCTACGGTCTCGCATGTAGTTCAGTGACTCCAGGTACTCCGCAAGCCCTGCAGCTTTCAGCTCTGACGCATGGTCATCGGAGGACAGCATCTCCACCTGCGCCTTCGCCGCTCGAAGATGAGTCTCAAGGCCTGAGACTTCCTCCCGCGCCGCCTATAGCTGGGTTCCCAAGCCTGAAGTCACCTCCTTCGAATGCTTCAACATCTGGGTGGTCATCTCCACCAAAGTCTTCTCCACCTCTAAGGCCGCACGAGCATCCTCTAGCTCGGACTTCAGCTTCGAACCAATCCGGCGGAACCGCGCAATGTCCCGGTCGTGTTGCTCCTTCAGGGAGGCAAGCAAACTCTTCGTCGATCGAAGCTTCTCCTAAAGAGCAAGATACCTGTCCTTCAAACTCACGTAATGATCATTCCAGGTTACTGCAATCTGCGCCTGGGTCTCTATCTACACAAAGAAAAGATCAAAATTAGCCTCTATCAGCAAGAGAAAATAAAGAAAAAAGCCCCTGGAACAAGTCAAATCCTTACTGCGTCGCTCATCGCCCTCAAGGAAGAGGACATCCGCGGAGCTACTGTGCCAGCAGACACCTGGGGTACTGGAGAATTAAGTATCTGCACCTCAGGAGTCGACCCAGGACAAGTATCAGAAGTAACCGCTGCCACCACCACATCAAGGTCGCCAGGAGGGGCCGCCTGTAACACCTCCCCTGTAAAAACCATATAATATGGGTCCGGCCGGGGCCCCACAACATACGGACACCACAGCTTTAGTATTAAAAGATGATATGAAACTACCCAAACTCAAAACTCCAGACATACACAGCGGAAACATCAAACTAAAAGACAAAAGTTATCCACTAACAATAGAGTATCGAAATGGCCTTAAGGCCTTACACAATATAAGTCCAAAAATATAAAAGTGCCAAGCACCCCTAGGCTACCTCGGCATGCAAGCCGGACATGATCAAACAACATCAACAAAACAAGGAAAAGAAACTAGCCAAGCACAACAACACTTCATGAGGCTTAGGGCTTTTCGCCCGGCGCGCTAGCTCCTGCATGCGATCCTTGCCCTGAAAGGATTTGAAGTAACGTGGGTCAGCAAAGGCTGACCTCTACTGTGTAACAAACACATCTCCTCCCGGCCGTCCCTAACGGATCCCGGGATACCACTTCACCTGCAAGTTAACACTTCGTATACCAAAAGAGCATATATATTAAAGCGGTAAAACAGGCTTGGATGTCTCATACAGCATACACGTTCTCTATATTTTGTACAAAGTAAAAGGGGCCTACTATGCAACATGAATGCAACCCGGGTTTCACCCAAGACACCCTAGCTCGTATGCATCTAGCACAACATCAAACATTGGGTACTTTCGTTTCCCCATTGGCTTAAAGCCGCAAACAAAAGGGAGACACCATGTCCCCAACGGCACACAGGCCGTCACACGGAACCTTGCAATGGCCCCACCCGCACATGGGCCTTAAACCCCGGGCTTGCCCGCATATTCTGACTTCGCATGTCAGGGTTCCGTCTCACACTGACCGATTCTAAGAAGCCTTGCTGGACCCCACCCGCTCATGGCCACATTGCCCGGGCTTGCCCTCCGCTCGGCATTCTCGTCAGTCTCACGCAAGGGCTAGTCTCGCCGGGACACTTTCCCCACATGACTTGCGCGTCACGGGATAGCCAGCCGACCACGGAGACATAGCCGCGCCATTGCACAACACAAACAAAGATTTCCCCACCCCAATTGCCGCTCGCACCGTGTCTTTCCCGTGCTCCAAGGAAACCATCTACCGCACAAAGCGGAGCTAACCTCGTCCGGTTCCGACTACGAGTACTCACTCAAATATAAGGGGAAAAACGCATACACACAACGGCGTGTTGCCGCAACGGATTTTCTACCGAAGTTCGCTATGCAACATCACCGGGTCGGACTATCGGTCGCGACCACGGCTTCACCCACAATGCCTAATCCGCTAACGGAGCGGATCTCTAATGCAAGCATGCCGGGATGAACATACTCAACCCGGAGGTTCCTCTTGAACCGCTACACGAATCCCTCTCATTTGATAGATTCGGCGCTCAAAACACGAAAGGAAGGGGATGTTATTCATGCATCCTAAATCCTAAAAACCGAGAGGAGAAGTGTCGTTACCTTCCGTCCCCTCTTCCTAGCCATGGAGAAGATTTGCTCGGTTGAACACCACCGCAACGCTCCCACCTTCGCGGATCTGAACTCCGCTCGCGAAACGGACCTCCGAAGCTTCGCCGGCGGCCGGAACTTGGCCTCCTTGCTCTCCCTTCTCTCTCGATCTTAGAGAGATAAAAGAAAATGGGGAATGAGGGTTTAGAACCCTATTCCCGGCCTTAAACCGCCCAGGGAGGCCCCCCACCGTTGGATCTTCCAAGGAAAAGAACGAACGGCCACGATCGGAACCTAAATTAGAAAATCTGGGCCGAACACGGGTTGCAACATGGCCGTGTGCCTGGCCGTGTTTCCCATTCGTCGTCTCGATCGATTCGAAAACCATCACACGGCTCCTGACACGGCCTTCGACACAGCCTCCGACACGGCCGTGTCGGGACCCGTGTCACCTGCTCAAAAAAAAACAGTCTTGGCCAAAAGCGATCCTCGTCGCTCCTACAATATTTTGGGGCGTTACAATTCCCCCCCCCCCCTTAAAAGAATTTCATCCCGAAATTTAAAACATGGAAAGAACACAAATTCTAAACGATACCTGAGGAGAAAAGCTCGGGGTACTCCTCCAGCATGGCCTGCTCTCGCTCCCATGAGAGCTCCTCGCAGCCAAAATTGTCCCAACGGACCTTTACGAGTCGGACCTCCTTGTTCCGCAGTTGCCGAACCTCCGAATCTTCTATCCCGACAGGACGTACTCGCGTCCTCAAGTCTTCCTCTACCGGCACCGTCGCCGGTTCAATCACCACGCTGGCCTCTAACAAGGCTTTCCTCAAGACGGAGACGTGAAAAACGTCATGCAATCCACTTAACTCCGCGGACAACGCCAACCGGTACACTGCCTCTCCCACTCCCTCGATGACCTTGAATGGTCCCAAAAATCTCGGACTCAGCTTCTTGAGTCGGCGAACTCGTGAAACGCCTTTGAACGGCTTGATCTTAAGATACACCCAGTCGCCCACCGCGATTTCCACATGCCTGTGGCGAGCATTGTAATACTTCGACTGCCGGTCTTGAGCTACCTTCATGCGCTCTTGGATGGTCCGCACTAACTCACTAGCATCGGCTACCACTTCTTTTCCCAAAAGCTTTGTGTCTCCCGCCTCCGTCCAAGACATCGGTGTTCGACACCGCCTCCCATAAAGAGCTTCATATGGCGCCATCTTGATACTAGCTTGGTAGCTATTGTTATACGCAAACTCCACCATGAAGAGGTGATCCTCCCACTTCTTGCCGAAGTCGAGAGTACACATCCTTAACATATCTTCCAAAGTACGGTTCGTTCTTTCAGTTTGCCCATCGGTTTGAGGATAAAAAGTCGTACTGAACTTGAGTTTTGTGCCCAAGCTCTTCTGCACCAACCGCCAATCCTTAGACGTGAAACGTCCATCCCGGTCGCTGACTATACTCTTCGGAATCCCATGGAGTCGTACAATATTGCGGACGTACAACTCCACCAACTTTTCCACACCGTCCTCCTTCCGGTTTGGGATGAAGTGTGCCACTTTGGTCAAGCGGTCCACAATCACCCAAATGGCATCATTACCCTGCTGCGATCTAGGCAACCCATGCACAAAATCCATGGAGATGTCATCAAATTTCCATTCGGTGATTGGAAGAGGCTTCAAGAACCCGCCCGGCTTCTGACACTCGGCCTTCACCAAGGCACAAGTTTGGCACCGACTCACACACAAAGCTACGTCCTGCTTCATCCCAGGCCACCAATAGGACTTCCTCAAGTCCAAGTACATCTTTGTACTACCCGGGTGAATGGAGTACTTGGTGAAGTGGGCCTCAAACATCAACTCCTCGCGGAGCTTGCCGAACTGCGGTACACAAATCCTTCCGCCCTTCCTCAGAACCCCATCAACCATCTCCCAGGCGCTACCCTCGCCCTTAAGAGCTTCCTCCACGAAGGGTTGGAACTCCTCATCCACACGGGTCGCTTCCCGAATACGATCGCATAAGTCATTCTGCATCTCAATCCAGTTTAGCCGAGCCACGCTAGACTCGCCTCTTGCCACACATTCCAAACCAAGGGACTCCCAGTCCCACCTTAACCGCTCATCGTGAGCTTCAATCCAACTTCCTTGCCCCGAGTATTTCCTACTCAAAGCATCCGCCACCACATTGGCTTTTCCTGGCGTGTACTGAATCGCCACCTCGTAGTCCCCAAGGAACTCAACCCACCTGCGCTGCCGCATATTTAGGTCCTCAGATCCAGGAGATACTTTAGACTCTTGTGGTCCGTGAAGATCTCCACCTTCGCACCGTAAACGTAGTGCCTCCACAGCTTCAAAGCAAAAATTACCGCCGTCAATTCCAGATCATGGACGGGGTAATTTCTCTCATGAGGCTTCAGCTGCCTCGACCCAAAAGCTAACACACTGCCATGCTGCACCAACACGCACCTTAAACCGCATCCGGATGCGTCGCTGAAAATCTGAAATCCTTTGGTCCTCTTTGGTAGACTTAGGATCGGTGCCATCATCAGCCTCTCCTTCAGGGTTTCAAACACCTGACTGCACTCTTGAGTCCACACGAACTTCTGATCCTTGCGAGTTAGCGAAGTGAGGGGTAGAGCTATCCGCGAAAAGTTTTCCACAAACCTTCGATAGTACCTGGCTAGTCCAAGAAAGCTCCGGACTTCCGCCACAGTCCTCAAAACTGGCCAATCTCTGATGGCTTCCACTTTCGTTGGATCTACCGCCACCCCATCCCCACTAATCACATGGCCTAAAAACGCCACCTTCTCCAACCAAAACTCGCACTTGGAGAACTTCGCATAGAGCTGGTTCTCTCTCAATATTTGCAACACTGTCCTCAAGTGCACCTCGTGCTCCGCTTTCGACTTGGAATACACCAAAATGTCATCGATAAAAACGACGACGAACCTGTCCAAGTATTCGCGAAACACTCGGTTCATCAAGTCCATGAACACGGACGTCGCGTTCGTCAATCCGAACGGCATCACCGAGAACTCAAAATGACCATATCTCGTACCAAACGCCGTCTTGGGTATGTCTTCGTCACGAATCCGCAACTGATAATATCCGGACTTCAAGTCCAACTTGGAGTACACCACCGACCCCACCAACTGGTCGAAGAGATCGTCTATCTGAGGAATCAGATACTTATTCTTGATTGTCAATTTGTTCAACTCTCGGTAGTCTATGCACAAACGCATACTACCATCCTTTTTCTTTACGAATAACACCTGCGCACTCCACGGTGAAGAGCTGGGTCTGATATACCCTTGCTCCAAAAGCTCCTGCAACTGAACCTTAAGCTCGGCCAACTCCTTTGGTGCCATCCTAAATGGTGGACGCGACACCAATCTAGCCTCGGGCACTAACTCGATGGAGAAATCAATCTCCCGCCGAGGAGGTGCTCCCGGTAGCTCCTCGGGAAAAACATCTCCAAACTCCGCCACCACGAGCACTTCCCCAAGAGACAGCCTGGAAAGGCTAACCTCCAACAACGCTACTAGAGCTACACCTCCCTGGTTAACAGCTCGCATCAGTTGAAGTGCCGAAACTAGGGAACAGGCCACTCCATGCAGGCCCTCAAACTTGACTTCCGCTTGCCCCACGCCCCTCAGGGTTACCACCTTGGACAAGCAGTCGATACTGGCACGCTGCTCCGCTAGCCAGTCCATCCCCAAGATCACATCAAACTCGGATAATGGCAAGATCGCCGCTACCAACACGAAGTCGACCCCCTCAAGACTCCAACAAATCCGGCCTCTAGCCCTGGTAGTCATTGACGACCCATTGGGCATGCACACCTTCAACTCTGAGTCCGTTGAGAAGGACTCAACTCCAATCCTCCGGATGAAACTTTCCGCAAGGAAGGAGTGCGACGCTCCCGTATCGAAAAGTATCATAGCGGGGTACCCTGATACCACTACAAAGCCTACACACATGCAACAAACATAAAAAGGCTTGAAAGGAAGAGATCTAAGGTGCAAGTTGAATTCTCGTACCTGTCACCACATCGGGTTGACGGATTGCTTCCTGCTGCCCAAGGTTGTAGGCCCTTGGCTGCACTGGTTGAAACCGGGAAGCACTCGACTCTGCCATCTTCCCTTTCTCTGCAGCACTGGGGCCGCAGACGTGTTATAGTTGTGGCAAGCCAGGCCACATAGCAAGATATTGGTGATGAAGGTTGAAAGAACTCCATAGTTAAGCGTGCTTGGGCGAGAGTAGTACTGGGATGGGTGACCTCCTGGGAAGTCCCCGTACGGCCCAACTTAACTGTCGAGTTCGCTCATCAAAGGGAGGCTGTGGTGGCCACATAGCAAGCCAGGCCACAATGCAATTTTTATTGTAACGACCCTAGCCGATCCAACGTGGCAGTGCCACGGCTCCGCTCTAGGCGTCGCTACCGGGCTGCAGCCCAAGCACCCCAACCCCTCTCCCTCCACAGGCGGGTTGTTGGTGGCCACAGCCTCCCTTTGATGAGCGAACTCGACAGTTAAGTTGGGCCGTACGGGTACTTCCCAGCATTGGTGATGAAGGTTGAAAGAACTCCATAGTTAAGCGTGCTTGGGCGAGAGTAGTACTGGGATGGGTGACCTCCTGGGAAGTCCCCGTACGGCCCAACTTAACTGTCGAGTTCGCTCATCAAAGGGAGGTTGTGGCCACCAACAACCCGCCTGTGGAGGGAGAGGGGTTGGGGGGCTTGGGCTGCAGCCCGGTAGCGACGCCTAGAGCGGAGCCGTGGCACTGCCACGTTGGATCGGCTAGGGTCGTTACACCGCCACTGCTTTCCTCTTCCGACCCCCTCCTTGAGAAGCCCCTGCTTACCGAACTGTGTCCAAAGAAATACCACACTGCAAAAACCGCTTCTCCTCCATATAGACATAAATGTTGAATAAACGGTTGGCTAACTCGCGAGGTTCAGAAAACCCGAGCACCGGGGAAAAATCCCGCTCCTTCCCCCTCACACGGCGACAGCAATCGGGAAGCGCGTCCCACACCTCGGGGAGACCCCAGGAATTCTTGACATATCCAAACAAAGTGTTGTCGTGTCGACGGTTCTTATGGGCTTCAAATTCCAACCAATTCTTGTTGCTGCGTACCTCCATCCGCTCACTACCATCAGAACGAACATCGCACCAATCTCGGAATTGGTCCAAAGAAAACCGGCTCCCATACATGCGGAAAAAGGCAACTAAGCCCATAATTCGGATGATTCCAGCCGGAATGAACTGGGAAATAGGCACTCCACAAAACTTCAAGATCTCAATCACCTCCTCGCAGGGTAGGAAACAGAAGCCGGATCTCATGGAGACTTCGCAGATTGTAAACCAACCACGAGGAGGATTCCGGACTCGCTCCTCGGGGCGTGGAATCCCTCACTTCCAAGTCGGTAGGAAGCCCATACTTTGTCCACCAAATTTCCACACCATCATCGGTTAAAGAGGAGAGTAGGCGCATCGGGCCGGAAGAACGCTTCAAAACCTGCGCAAAGCAAAAATTAAAAGGTCAAGATTGCCCAAAAGTGAAAGCCCAGGGTCAGACATCCAAGCACACATCCCGAGCAGCGCGCAAGAAAAACAAACCACGGGCGGACAGTGAGTGCGCGCGCAGACAGCGCGCGCTCGCAGCCCGCGCACGCGGCCCGGCCGGCCCGCGCGCGGCTGGCCTGGCCGCGCCCACCCTGTGCGCGGCCGGCCTGGGCGCGCCCAACCAGCGCGCGGCCTGCCCCGCGCCCTCAGGTCGGGTGCTCCCAATCTTGCCGCGAGCGCGACCGACCGCCGCGCTTCCCTCGCGCGTCGCCGGTGCGCGCGCGGCCTAAGCTCGAAAATGCGGACGACGGCCACACGGCCCGGGCGAACGCGACCCCTTTCGACGTCCTCGCCTACCGACTACTCCCCGATAAATTTCGCTCCAAATACCTTGGAAGCACTAGCCATCGCCACCTATGCCTTCTCACCAGGGATTGTCATGACAATAAAATAGCAGGAGAAATCCTTCCTCACTCGCTCACTTCGCTCTTGGATAGCAAGGATTTGGGGGCAATTGATGGGTTCCACCATCACTTATAGGAAAAGGCTCCCCCCCACGACCTCCACCCAAAGTGGGGATCATGGGTTGACCAAGTCAATTCCACCCTCCATGAACTTTCATGATGAGGAAATCGTGGGGGTGGGGCCCACTCCCTCTCCCTATGGAGGAAAACCATCGCCGGGCGGCCTAACATTCGCTGGCGTCCGGCCTCCCGCGGGCCTCACCGCGGCTGGCCCGGCCGGCCTCGCCGCGGCAGGCCGCGCCCGGCCTCGCCGCGGCAGGCCTGGTCGGCCTCGCCGCTGCAGGCCGCGGCCGGCCCGGACGACCTCGCCACGGGAGGTCGCGACCCGATGTGACCGGCCTCGCCGCGGGAGGCTGCGGTCGGCATTGCCGCGGCAAGCGGTGGCCAGACCACGACAGGCCGCATGTAATACCCCAAATCTAAATTGGAGTTCAGGTTGGGTGACACGGTCTGGGATACGGGCGTGTCCCAGGGAGTGTCTTTCACTGTGGCGTCGAGTCGAGTTCTTGACACAGTACAGTCGACGATCATCGAGAGGTGACACGGCCAGGTACACGGGCGTGTCCCAGGCCGTGTCCTACTCGGGTGGGTAACCGGGCAGCGTTGAGTGTGGCACACGACCTGTGACACGGGCGTGTCACAGGGGCGTATTTTGAATACGGCTAAGGATGCAGGCGTGTGCCTCAGCCGTGTTATTTTCGGGAATGTTGATCTTGTATCGTTTGAGGGACACACCCCTCAACACGGGTGTGTACTTATTGACACGTGCGTGTCAGGGGTTTGACACGGGCGTGCCTTGGCCCGTGTTTTGGTCTGGGTGAGTCGGTTCGTGTACCGCTTGCAGTACACGTCCTGTGACACGGGCGTGTCACAGGCCATGTCAGCCGAAAAAATAGACTTTTCAGGCCATTTGTGTCCGTTCGTTTCCCTTATCCTAGATCCAATGGCCCAGGTGATTTCCTGTTGAGTTTAACTCCGAGATTGAGTGAAGATTTCATTCTTCACTTGGCCATTATCTTTATTAAGAGAGAAGAGAGAGAGGAAAGCAAGGAGGAGAAGGGAGAAGTCTTCCGCCCGCCGGTGGAGCTACAACGGTTCGACTCGAGATCCGAGGCCAGCGTTTTTGAGGCAAGGGCGTTGCAGTGATTTCCAACCGGCCAGTTTTCCATGGCTCCGAAGCGATCGTCTAGGGTAATGATCTTCCTTTTTGGACAAGTGAAGTCCTCCTTTATGCATGAGCATGTGATCCTCCACCAAAAGGTGGAAGAGTAAGTGATCCCCGTGAGTTGATAGTTGATATCCCCAGTTGAGTTTGCATCTAGACCCGGAAATGGGTAGTACGGGATAGGCTTGCTGTGTGAAGCCCATCAAGACAGGTTGGTCTGGATTGGTGATGTTGCATATTGCGCACCGGAAAAGACTCCGCGTATAAACGTGTGGTTTGTGGAGTCGAAGGGTTGTGCCTGTGAAGGGGAGTAGGAGGAAGTACTGGAATGAGGAGTTTCAGGAAATACCCTTGTATTTCTTATGTTGTGGCCAGTCCTTTGTGGGCAGTGAGGCCAGTCCTTTGTGGACAATGCGGCCAGTCCTTTGTGGACAGTGTGGTCATTGTGAGGCCAATCCTTGGCGGACAGCATGGCCATTGTGAAGCCAGTCCTTGGTGGACGTTGTGGCTATTATGAGCTGAATGCTCTTAAAAAAGCTTCGTGCCGAACAGGAAAGGTGAAACTGGCCCGCTCCTTTGGATATAGCCACGAGACGTCGTACTCGGTGATGGCAAGGCGACTTTAGCAATGGGGGGTGGCTGATCCGTACTTGCATTTTGTCGATTGTACAGGAGAGCGTCAAGGCATTGAGCTTTCGTCAGTGGCATAATGAGAGTCTTAGGCCTGCACGCCATTAAGACTAATGCTCAATACCGTGTAAATGGTGGTGTTGACCCTGGTTCGCCGGTGCACAAAAAATGTGCCCTGAGTGCTCAAATCGTTGGGCTGTGTGGCTGACGGTTGTGATGGATTGATTGTGCATGAGAGCACAATATATGTGATATCTGTCTATGCATTGCTGTGCCTGCAAAGAAGGAATGTCACTGCCCCGGGAAAGGAGTAGGATTGTTATAAATTGGTCAGCTGAATGCTGACCGTTGCCTTTTTTACCACCTTCTGTGTGGTCTGTCCCTGTGCAGGTGCTGGAGAGCCGAGCGGGAAGTAAAAGGGCTGAAGTCCCTGCCGATGATGATGCTTCTGCTAGCCCTTAAAGGCTGTTTTCTCTTATATTTTGTTCATGTGTGGCTGGCCTGCGCGCCGATGTCTGTAATTCACACTGTGAAAAGAGGAACTGGAAGGCCTTAAGGCCATCTTGCGTTGTATTTGCTGTGCACTCTTTCATGAGTTGATATATAAATGTGGTTTATATATGTAGTGGACATTCCTGGTATGAGTTCATCTTTACTGTTAAAATCTTCCGCTAGCATGCTCTGAGTTAGGATGCGATGGTTTTGTGGTATTAACTTGTGACCTCATCGTCTATTTGTGGCATATAGTGTGGGGCTCCGTCCGGTCCTTCTATTATATGTTATTTAATGGGTGGAGTCATTACATTTTGGTATCAGCTTGTCTCGGTCTTCCTCTTTCGAATTCGTGGTCGAATTCTTTTGTGGGGTGGCGAGCACGTGTCTGTGCGAACCACTTTAACACTAATGAACTCTTGAATGTCCACTAAGGAATGCAAATACACTTATTTGAGGAACCTGCGCATTCCTATATTATTGTTATTGCTTGTGTGAGGTCGCTAATGTGTATCTTGTCCGCCTATATGTGACTCGTAGCAGTGTTGGGCAGTCTGAGCCTCATTGTTCTGATGAGAGTACGACACCAGCTGAGGTGCCTGCACCTCCCCCTTCTGTGAAAACTGTCAACTTAGTTGCTGAGGCCCTCTTTGCATTGTTTCAAGCTCAGCCTGTTCGGCAAGCACAACCTGTAGTGGTGCTAGAACGAGTTGATGTAAGACCAGAACCTGTTGCGGCTGTTGACCCTCGAGCTGCTGAACGGAAGTTAAAGAAGTTTATGAGCTTCAATCCACCTACGTTCACGGGCATAGGATCCCCAACGCAGGCCGAGGATTGGATAGCACGCGTCAAGAGTATATTGACGGCGATCAGGACGGAGGAAGATCAGAAGATTTCTTTGGCCACCTTCTTGTTGGAAGGAGAGGCTCGGTTATGGTGGGACGAGGTTGAGTTACACCATTTAGCGGGCAGGCAATTGACTCAAGTTTTGATGGAGGAGTTCTCTTGAATGTTCTTGGCAAAGCACTTGCCAGCGGCACAATGCATTGCTATGGAGAACGAGTTCAAACGGTTAACGCAAGGATAAAATAACGTGGATACGTACTTGCATGAGTTTACCAGGTTGGGACGGTGTAACACCCCTATCCGTCACATAGCATATCGCAGTAGGTCCGGCCGGGGCCCGACGCCATATACTACGGACAGACCGGTTGGTTACGCGTTGAAACCATTCAACCAATCATGTCGTCCTACACAACACCTAGCGGAAGCAAATTATTAAGTTGCAAAAGAAAATAAGAACCCTGCTACAAAGCATGAATGTCCACTACCAACTCAGGAATGTAATCATACACAAAAGAGAACTGGCCTTAAGGCCTTACATTGTTCACTTAACAAAATAGTGTTTTCCAAACTTCGGCACGCAGGCCGGCCATACATGAAAATGGGAAAGATACATAAGCCATTAGGCCTTCGAGGGCCGGTACAGCAACAAGGGCTTTAGCCCGCTATTTCCCGCTCTGCTCCGCAGCACCTGCAAGCCACAAACCACCGCCCGGTGGCAAACAATAGCAACGGTCAGCAATGCTGACCAAATTATAACGATCCCGCCCCCAAAATCGGGGCGGCGATGCTCTTTCCCTGCACTTCATTAGTATAGGCAATATATTAATGTGAACACACATCAACACAGGCGTAGGCTCGCACGGCCACACACCCCGTGCACTCAGGGCACATTCTCGGCGAACCGGCCAACGTCACGTCAATTCAAGCCATAGACATTCCCAATCCACCACCGCCTCTTGAACGGTCGTCCATATGAGCATTTTGCCTTCCTGGCCTTGGTCACGGCAATTTAAGCCATAGACCGCCGAAGACCCTCATCCATGCCAACGGTCCTACCGAACGACATAGACCGGGTACATTTCCGCCTGACCCGTGCTCATACCGCAACGGCAATTTAAGCCATATGTGCAGGTCAAGACTCACCGAGTCCCGTTTCCGCCACAACAATCACATAACCCGGTTATGTTCACGTTGGCTCCCCGGCCACCGTGTTGGCAAAACCCGCCTTTGCCCAGTTTTCCGGGTGTACCTTGGAGTTAATCTCCAAGGCTCCCTGATGCAATCTACCACGTAGAAAACCCGAAAAACACCCAAACACCCGGAGTCTTCCCCGGTTCGTATGCAATGCAACATCACCGATCCGGCTCTACTTGTCCGGATAGGCTTCACACACAATGCCTATGTCCGTTTTGGCATACAGACTCTACACAAGGGGGACTTCACATATCTACCCCAAGGAACGCTCCAACTCTTCACTCACTCGCGAGAGCGGGCTTCCTATGCAAAGGAAAAGAGGGCTTCACATGCCCAAGGATGAGAAATCGTTACCCTTGCATTCTTCCGCGGCGCCATCAAAAACTACACTGTTGGAAAGCACCGCAACGGCGTCGCCTCCGCGGATCTGGACTCGGATCGCGATTCGGGGCTCCGAAGCTCTTCCGGCGGCCGGATCTAGCCCTTCTTCCTCCTCCTTGCTCTCTCCTCTCTCTAGCTTTTAGAAAGAGAACTACTCAAGAGAAATGAGGGTTTCTAAACCCTATTCCCGGCTAAAACCCCCCAGGAGCAGCCCCCCACCGTCGGATCCAAAGCCAAGGAAATGAACGGCCACGATTAAGCCCAAATTATAAAATCTGGGCCGAACACGGGTTGGCACACGGCCGTGTGCCTGGCCGTGTAGCTCATTCGCCGTCTCGATCCAGATTGAAAACCAGCACACGGCATGTGACACGGCCTCCGACACGCCCGTGTCGCCTGCGACACGCCCGTGTCGGGACCCGTGTCACGCCCCCCGTGTGCAATAAATCGACACCTTGCAGTCAGAGTGGTACACGGCTTGGTGACACGGCATGGGACACGCCCGTGTCACATCTGAAACGCCCGTGTTTGTGCCCGTGTCACGGCCCGTGTACCACTTCGACGATTTCCTTGAGTGACACGGCCTGGGACACACCCGTGTCCTAGGCCGTGTCCCTCCACACGACCAACGTCGACCAACACTGGTCGACTACACGGCCAGTTCGACGATTTGAGCTCGACACGCCCGACACGGCCTCCGACACGCCCGTGTCGGGGCCCGTGTCACCTGCACCAAAAGCCTGACTTGGCCAAAAACGATCCCCGTCACTCCTACGACAAATTGGGGTGTTACAATTCTACCCCCCTTAAAGAATTTCGTCCACGAAATTAATAAAGGAGAACAGGACTTAACGTAAAACAGTACCTGAGCGGAATAATTCCGGGTACTCCTCGAGCATAGTCTGCTCCCGTTCCCAAGAGAGCTCCTCACGCCCGCAGTTATCCCATCGGACCTTAACCATCCGGATCTCCTTGTTACGAAGCCTCTTGACCTCAACATCTTCAATACGAACGGGCTTGACCCTTGTCGTCAACCCTTCGTCCACCGGCACTTGGTCAACCGCGATCACCTGCGAAGGCTCTTGCACCGCCTTCCGCAACACAGAAATGTGGAACACATCATGTAATCCACTCAACTCCACCGATAGCTTCAAACGGTATGCAGCTTCGCCGACTCGCTCCAGAACCTCAAAAGGTCCAAGGTATCTTGGGCTCAGCTTCTTCAAGCGTCTCACCCGCGAAACCCCCTTGAACGGCTTCAGTTTCAGGTATACCCAATCGCCTACCGCGAACTCCACGTTCCGGTGCTTGGCATTGTAATACTTTGCCTGCCGGTCCTGAGCGATCAACAAGCGCTCCCGAATGATCCACACTAACGAGGTAGCACTCTCCACCTCCTGCTTCTTGTACAACCTTGCCTCACCCGTTTCAAGTCATGATAACGGCGTGCGACACTTCCTACCATACAGGGCCTCGAAGGGCGCCATTTGTATACTCGCTTGGTAGCTGTTGTTGTACGCGAACTCCACCAAATAAAGGTGGTCTTCCCAATGCTTCCCGAAGTCTAGAACACACATGCGGAGCATGTCCTCCATCGTTCTATTGACCCTCTCGGTCTGCCCATCCGTCTGCGGATGGAAAGCTGTGCTGAACTTTAACTTCGTTCCCAGCATCTGCTGCACCAACCTCCAATCATTTGACGTGAACCGCCCATCGCGATCACTCACAATGCTACGGGGCACACCATGCAGCCTAACAATATTGTCGACGTACAACTTTGCCAATTTCTCCACTGGATCATCCTTCCTATGCGGAATGAAATGCGACACCTTGGTTAATCGATCTACGATCACCCAGATGGCGTCGTTCCCCTTCTGCGACCTTGGCAACCCGTGCACAAAGTCCATAGATATATCATCGAATTTCCACTCCGGTATAGGCAAGGACTTCAGAAATCCTCCTGGCTTTTGGCACTCCGCCTTCACCAAGGCGCACGTTTGGCATTTAGCCACGTACAACGCCACATCTTTCTTAAGCCCCAGCCACCAAAATAGCTTCTTGAGATCACGATACATCTTCGTGCTCCCTGGGTGGATTGAGTACTTGGTATGATGAGCCTCGTACATCAACTCCGCCCGGAGGTTACCCCCACTCGGGACGCACAACCGATGATCCTTCCTTAACAAACCATCATCCACCGAGAACTGGGAATTTGACCCATCCAGAGCGGCCTCCATAAGCTCCTTCATGGAGTCATCTAACTCCAATGCCTGCCGAACCCGGTCAGCCAGGTCATACTGCACTTCCGTCCAGTTTAACATTGCTTTGGCGCTCGTCTGCTTGTCAACGCAATAGATCTCAAGCTCCTCCAACTCCCGTACTAGCCGCTCATCATGCACCGACAACCAGTTGGCTTGGGCGGGAGCCCTGCGGCTCAGCGCATCCGCAACTGCGTTGCCCTTCCCAGGTACATAATGTATTTTGAAGGTGTAGTCCCCTAGGAACTTCATCCACCTCCTCTGCCTCATATTAAGGTCCTTTTGATCCAACAAATATTTTAGGCTCTTGTGATCGGTGTATATACCGACCCTTACACCGTATAGGTAGTGCCTCCACAATTTGAGTGCAAATATCACGGCCGCCAACTCCAAGTCGTGCACCGGATAATTTCTTTCATGCACCTTCAGCTGACGCGATCCATACGCTATCACGCTCCCATGCTGCAACAACACGCAGCCCAAGCCACTACCCGAAGCGTCGCTATACACCTCAAAGCCCTCGGTCCCACTCTGTGAACTAAGCACTGGCGTCGTGGTCAACCGTCTCTTCAGCTCCTCAAAAGCTTGCACGCACTCTTGCGTCCATAAGAATTTCTGATCCTTCCTTGTCAACTTCGTGAGAGTTAATGCTAACCGCGAGAAGTTCTCTACGAAGCGCCTGTAGTATCCGGCAAGCCCAAGAAAACTCCGGACTTCCGCGACAGAAGATAACGCAGGCCACTCCCGTATCGCAACAATCTTCGCCGGATCCACCGCTATACCTTCCCCACTCACTATATGACCAAGGAACGCTACCGAGGGTAGCCAGAACTCGCACTTGGAGAACTTTACGTAAAGCTCATTCCTCCTCAAAGTCTCCAATACCAAATGCAAGTGCTTGAAGTGGTCTTCTTCGCACTGCGAGTACACCAAAATATCGTCAATAAAGACGATCACAAAGCGATCCAGGAAATCTCTGAACGTCCTGTTCATCAGATCCATAAATACCGATGGCGCATTCGTCAGTCCAAACGGCATGACCGTGAACTCGAAATGTCCATACCTCGTATTGAACGCCGTCTTCGGGATATCACACTCCCTGATCCTCAGCTGATAATACCCCGACTTCAAGTCCAACTTGGAGTATACCGACGATCCGACCAACTGATCAAAGAGATCATCAATCCTCGGGATCGGATACTTATTCTTCTCCGTTAGCTTGTTCAACTCTCTATAGTCGATACACAGCCGCATACTCCCGTCCTTCTTCTTAACGAAGAGGACCGGTACGCTCCAAGGCAACGAGCTTGGAGGCACATACCCTTGCTCCATCAGCTCCTCTAGCTGAACTTTCAACTCTGCCATCTCCTTAGGCGCCAACCTATACGGAGCACGTGACACCGGTTTGGCCCCCGGTACGAGCTCGATGGTGAAATTAATCTCCCGCTGCGGTGGGGCTCCGGGAAGACTATACGGGAACACTTCGGGGTATTCGCAAACCACGGGGATGCTATCCAACGGAGACTTTGGCTCCACAGCCCCCACTATTGCGAAGAACAGCTCTGCACCAGCACGAACCGCCTTCACCACCTGAAGAGCAGACATCAGTGTCTTGCTCGACCCCTTTAGCCCCTCGAATGTAGTCTCCCGCCCTACACCCAGCTTGACCTCCTCTCGGTCACAGTCAATCCAAGCTTTCCGCTTTGACAGCCAATCCATTCCAAAGATCACGTCGAACTCTACTAGCGGCAGCAATGACGCTAGCAAGTCGAACTCTTGGCTCCCAATGTGAACCTTTACGGCGCACACCCTGTCTGCACGCATCGAGCACCCATTCGGTAGCAGCACATCCAACTTGTCCTTTGCCGTCGAAGAAGGGACTCCGATGCGCGATATAAAGCTTTCGGACAAGAAGGAGTGTGAAGCTCCCGTATCGAACAGTGCCCGTGCCGGACTATCGCTAATCTCAACAAAGCCTATACAAACAATATTAGGCTAACAAGCAATAGATAACGGTATTAAAGCTAACTTGCTATAAATTAACTCATACCTGTCACCACATCCGCTTGCTTGATGGCCTCCTGCTGGCCCAAGTTATAGACTCTAGGCTGAGTCGGAGCATAGTGGGACGCGGTCGACTCCACCGCTTTGCCCTTCTCCTCGTAGGTAGCTCCTTGTTTCCTTTCGGACTTTGAGCGTCCACTCCAGCAATCACGGGCAAAGTGCCCCAGCTTTCCACACGTGAAACAAGCGCCCGGGGTTCGATTGGTAGTTGTCCCCGAGGCACCTGAAGCAGCTGGACCCGACGTCTTAGCTTTCTTATAGAACCTGTGGTAGCCCGACTTCGACGTAGTCGGTGCCTTGAACTCCGCTTTCTTGCTACCGGATTCCTTCTTTGCTTGGACATTCTTCATGTCCTTCTCCAAGGACCGGCCGAATTGACCAGGGTCATGAAACCCTGCGCCTTGGGCCCCGACAGTAGCAACCTTAAATCATCTCTTAGCCCTTCATAGAAGCGACTCGTCTTGCGCTCCTCGTCTGCGAAGGTAGCGTCGGCATATCTCCCCAACCGAGTAAACTCGTGGAGGTACTCATCAACAGTACAATCCCCTTGCACCAACTTCTGAAATTCGCTTTCTAGCGCAATCCTTTGCGCCGAGGGGAGGTATCGAGCCATGAACAGTCTCGCAAACTCCTCCATCGAAACTTCGGCCAACGGCCTTTCCCGCAACTGATGTAGCTCTAGGCCTTCCCACCATAACCTTGCGTCCCCATCCAAAAGGAACGTCGCTATAGTGGTCTTCTGCCACTCTTCCGTCTCCGTCGCAGTCATCACCCTGTTGACCCTTGAGAGCCAATCCTCTGCTTGGGTCGGGGGTTTCTGCGCCCGTGAATACAGGTGGGTGAAAGCCCATCACGTGCTTCAGTTGTCTTTCCGTTGCTCTCCGAGGCAACTCTGGCTCCAACACTACTTGCTCAACTCTCCTTTGCTCTGCCGTCTGAAGCGGTACTTGCTCCATAGCAGGAGTGGGCTGCTGCATCTGCCTTGCAGGCTGCGCATTGATCATTGTCATGACCGCTTCTGCCACCAACCTAATGGTCTCGGCAGACGGAGGTGTTGCAGGCGCATCGCTTGGCGCACTGCTCGCCTCAGAACCTGGCCGTTCAGACGGCCCAGCACCACTTCTGGTCACCTATAATCGTGCAAAACACCGATAAGCGACCCAAAAATTACTGCAAACAGCAATTATAGGAACACGCAGGTTCCTCAAACATGTATATTTTCATTCCTAAGTGGACATTCATGGGTTCTTTTCATGTTATAACGATGACACACGCATGTGCTCACCACCCCTTAAAGTGAATTCGTCCACGAATTCATTTAAGCTTGACCGAAACCAGTAGTCTGATACCAATTTGTAACACCCCTATCCGTCACATAGCATATAGCAGTAGGTCCGGCCGGGGCCCGACGCCATATACTACGGACAGACCGGTTGGTTACGCGTTGAAACCATTCAACCAATCATGTCGTCCTACACAACACCTAGCGGAAGCAAATTATTAAGTTGCAAAAGAAAATAAGAACCCTGCTACAAAGCATGAATGTCCACTACCAACTCAGGAATGTAATCATACACAAAAGAGAACTGGCCTTAAGGCCTTACATTGTTCACTTAACAAAATAGTGTTTTCCAAACTTCGGCACGCAGGCCGGCCATACATGAAAACGGGAAAGATACATAAGTCATTAGGCCTTCGAGGGCCGGTACAGCAACAAGGGCTTTAGCCCGCTATATCCCGCTCTGCTCCGCAGCACCTGCAAGCCACAAACCACCGCCCGGTGGCAAACAATAGCAACAGTCAGCAATGCTGACCAAATTATAATGATCCCGCCCCCAAAATCGGGGCGGCGATGCTCTTTCCCTGCACTTCATTAGTATAGGCAATATATTAATGTGAACACACATCAACACAGGCGTAGGCTCGTACGACCACACACCCCGTGCACTCAGGGCACATTCTCGGCGAACCGGCCAACGTCACGTCAATTCAAGCCATAGACGTTCCCAATCCACCACCGTCTCTTGAACGGTCGTCCATATGAGCATTTTGCCTTCCTGGCCTTGGTCACGGCAATTTAAGCCATAGACCGCCGAAGACCCTCATCCATGCCAACGGTCCTACCGAACGACATAGACCGGGTACGGTTCTGCCTGACCCGTGCTCATACCGCAACGGCAATTTAAGCCATATGCGCAGGTCAAGACTCACCGAGTCCCGTTTCCGCCACAACAATCACATAACCCGGTTATGTTCACGTTGGCTCCCCGGCCACCGTGTTGGCAAAACCCGCCTTTGCCCAGTTTTCCAGGTGTACCTTGGAGTTAATCTCCAAGGCTCCCTGATGCAATCTACCACGTAGAAAACCCGAAAAACACCCAAACACCCGGAGTCTTCCCCGGTTCGTATGCAATGCAACATCACCGATCCGGCTCTACTTGTCCGGATAGGCTTCACACACAATGCCTATGTCCGTTTTGGCATACGGACTCTACACAAGGGGGACTTCACATATCTACCCCAAGGAACGCTCCAACTCTTCGCTCACTCGCGAGAGCGGGCTTCCTATGCAAAGGAAAAGAGGGCTTCACATGCCCAAGGATGAGAAATCGTTACCCTTGCATTCTTCCGCGGCGCCATCGAAAACTACACGGTTGGAAAGCATCGCAACGGCGTCGCCTCCACGGATCTGGACTCGGATCGCGATTCGGGGCTCCGAAGCTCTCCGGCGGCCGGATCTAGCCCTTCTTCCTCCTCCTTGCTCTCTCCTCTCTCTAGCTTTTAGAAAGAGAACCACTCAAGAGAAATGAGGGTTTTTAAACCCTATTCCCGGCTAAAACCCCCCAGGAGCAGCACCCCACCGTCGGATCCAAAGCCAAGGAAATGAACGGCCACGATTAAGCCCCAAATTATAAAATCTGGGCCGAACACGGGTTGGCACACGGCCGTGTGCCTGGCCGTGTAGCTCATTCGCCGTCTCGATCCAGATTGAAAACCAGCACACGGCATGTGACACGGCCTCCGACACGCCCGTGTCGCCTGCGACACGCCCGTGTCGGGACCCGTGTCACGCCCCCCATGTGCAATAAATCGACACCTTGCAGTCAGAGTGGTACACGGCTTGGTGACACGGCATGGGACATGCCCATGTCACATCTGAGACGCCCGTGTCTGTGCCCGTGTCAGGCCCGTGTACCACTTAGACGATTTCCTTGAGTGACATGGCCTGGGACACGCCCGTGTCCTAGGCCGTGTCCCTCCACACGACCAACGTCGACCAACACTGGTCGACTACACGGCCAGTTCGACAATTCGAGCTCGACACGCCCGACACGGCCTCCGACACGCCCGTGTCGGGGCCCGTGTCACCTGCACCAAAAGCCTGACTTGGCCAAAAACGATCCCCGTCGCTCCTACGACAAATTGGGGTGTTACAGACGGTATGCAGGGTCAATCTTCGCAGATGAACAAAGGAAAACCAACCGGTTCCACGAAGGGTTGCGGGACGAGTTGAGGTTCCTGCTCTCCAGTTCGGTGAACCAAGGGTTCCAAGCATTGGTTGATACTGCATGTGCGCTGGAAAAGGATATGAAATGGGTGCAAGGCAAAAAGGACTTGGCTGTGATAAAGCCAGAGTTCAAAGCACCCCGCCCTGAAAAATCGTACTACCAGAAGAAGTGGGGCAAGAGATCCAAGCCTTCTGGGCAAGCTTCTGCGACAGTTGCGTCGGGAGCAACGTCAAGGCAGGAGCCTCGTACCTGCTTTACTTGTGGCAGAGTGGGGCATATAGCCCGTGATTGTCGGGTTGCTCATCCAAAAGGGGAAAGGAAGGCGGACGCATCTTATGCTGAGAAGGGCAAAGTAGTGGTAGAGTCCTCTGCATCCCAAGCGCATCCCAGAGTTTATAATCTTGGCCAGCAGGATGCTATAAAGCAAAGTGACAACATCACAGGTACGATTTAAGATATTGTTTGCTTTGGTTTTATTGCATAATTTGTTTGTAGCTTGTGCATGATGTGTGTGCTACAGGATTTGTCCTGATTCGGGACAACCCGACGAGAGCCCTGTTTGATCCGGGTGCTTCACATTCATTTCTATCTATAGACTTCGTGTCTAGAATTGGAGTACCAAGTCGTGGGACGACATATAGGGTGAAGGTATTATTACCGAATGGATGTGTGATGCTTGTGGATCGAGTCTGCGATGTGGTTGTGCAAATTGGAAGTCAGGATTTCGATTTGAGTGCATCTGTGCTACCGATATCGGAATTTGATGTGATCTTTGGTATGGACTGGATCTCGGAGCAGCGTGCCTGTATTGATTACAATTCAAAGGAGATCACACTGGGCCAGAATACCGAGCTTGAGACTAAGTTCGCTGGTATGCGAGGAGTGGGCGGGACCTTGATGTCTGCACTCCAAGTCGTCAATGCTATTCAGAAGGGCGCGGAGTTATTCTTCACGCTTGTTCAGGTTGTTGAGCTAAAGGCCAGTGTGCATGATGTTCCGATTGTATCGGAGTTTTCTGATGTATTTCCTAAGGATCTTCCTGGGTTACCACCCCAGCGGGAGATTGACTTCATGATTGAGTTGGTGTCAGGTGCGAAACCTGTGTCCCTCTCGTCATATCGCATAGCGCCAAAGGAGATGGCTGAGTTAAAGTCCAGTTGCAAGAATTGTTGGAACATGGATACATACGCCCAAGTATGTCACCTTGGAGCGCACTTGTTCTGTTTGTAAAAAAGAAAGACGGTAGTATGCGGTTATGTATCGACTATCGCGAATTGAACAAGCTGACAGAGAAAAACAAGTATCTAATTCCACGGATAGATGACTTGTTCGATCAGCTAGTGGGATCAACCGTCTATTCCAAACTGGATTTGCAATCTGAATATTACCAGTTGAGGATTAGGGAAGGTGACATTCCCAAGACCGCATTTGGAATACACTACGGTCATTATGAATTCACGGTAATGCCGTTTGGGCTATGCAATGTGCCTTTAGTATTCATGGATCTAATGCACCAAACGTTCCGAGAGTACTTGGATCTCTTTGTGATCGTTTTCATTGATGATATATTGGTGTACTCTTAGTCGGAAGTTGATCATGCCAATCATTTGCGGATGGTGTTGCACACCTTGCGGAGGAACAAGCTTTGTGCCAAATTCTCAAAGTGTGAGTTTTGGCTGTCGTCGGTGGCTTTTCTTGGCCACGCGGTAAGTGGAGAGGGCATGGCAGTGGATCCGTCAAAGATAAGCGTCATACAGAAGTGGTCGGTGTTGTCCTCAGTGGCTGAAGTTAGAAGTTTCCTTGATTTTGTAGGGTACTACAGGCGGTTTGTAGAAAACTTCTCACGGATCGCTTTGCCTCTTACCACATTGACGAGGAAAGATCAGAAGTTCATTTGGACGCAAGAATGCATGCGAGCTTTTGAAGAGCTGAAGAGTCGTTTGACCACGACGCCTGTATTGACATCGCCATGTGGTACAGACGACTATGAAATCTATAATGATGTGTCAGGGAGCGGCTTAGGCTGCGTTCTTCTGCAGTTTGGCAAAGTGATTGCTTATGGCTCACGCCAGTTAAAAGTGCATGAGCGGAATTATCCCGTCCACGACTTGGAGTTAGCGGCGGTGATCTTTGCGCTTAAATTGTGGTGGCACTATCTTTATGGCGTTAAAGTGGATATCTATACAGATCATAAGAGCCTAAAGTATCTGTTGGACCAGAAAGAGCTGAATATGCGACAATGAAGGTGGATGGAGTTCCTTGGGGACTAAGCCTTTGATATTCACTATACTCCCGGGAAGGGAATTGTGGTCGCTGATGCGTTGAGTCGTAGGACTCTGATACGAGCAAGTTGATTGCAGATACATGATGAGCGTCTGATCCAGGAGTTAGAAGCATTAGAGATTTCTTGTGTTGACAAGAATTCCATAGCCGATGCAAGCTTCAACTGGACGGAGGTACAGTATGACCTTGCAGACAGGGTTCGACGAGCAAAGGAGCTTGATGAAAGTCTTCAACACTATGCAAAGGATTGGTCAGATGGCCAATTCTCCTGGGATGACAGCTTGTTACAGAAAGATGGTCGGTTGTGCGTCCCAAGTATGGGTAAGTTGAGAGAAGAGTTGATGTATGAAGCTCACTTTGCAAAGTACTCAATTCACCCTGAGAGCACAAAGATGTACAAGGATATGAAGAAATTATTCTAGTGGCCAGGACTAAAGAAAGACATAGCACATTATGTGGTTAAGTGTCAAACTTGTGCGTTGGTCAAAGCAGAATATCAGAAGCCTGTCGGTTTCCTGAAGTCGTTACATATTCATATCTCAATGGATTTCGTGCACGGGTTGCTGAGATCTCAACGCGGGAATGATTCAATCTGGGTAATTGTAGTCCGGTTGACAAAAGTGGCTCACTTCCTACCAAATAAGAGGGACGATTCAGTGGAAACCTTGACAAAACATTATGTGGAGCAGATAGTCTGATTGCACGGTGTTCCTCGGAGCATCGTAAGTGACCGTGATGGGCGATTCACATCGAATGATTGGAGGATAATCAATCAGCTATTGGGAACAAAGTTAGCATTTAGTACGACCTTTCATCCCCAAACGGATGGCCAGACTGAGAGGACTAACATGACAATGGAGGATATACTCCGAATGTGCGCCCTAGATTTTGGTAAGAGATGGGAAAATCATCTCTATATGGTGGAGTTTGCCTACAATAATAGTTACCAAGCGAGCATCGGTATGGCTCCATATGAAGCTTTGTATGGTCGAAAATGTCGTACACCGCTAGCTTGGGCTGAAGCAGGCGAATCAAAAGTATATCCGCATAAGGATGTAGAAGAAGCTACTTTGACGATACGCTCTATTCGGGAGAGGATACTGATAGCCCAGGATCGTCAAGCAAAGTACTACAACGCCAAGCACCAGAACGTGGAGTTTGCGGTGGGCGATTGGGTATATTTGAAGATCAAACCCTTCAAAGTCGTATCCAGGATTCGGCGGTTGAAAAAGCTAAGTCCGAGATATTTGGTCCGTTTGAAGTGGTGAAGCGAGTTGGGGAAGCTGCCTATCGGCTAGCTCTTTCGGCAGAGTTGAGTGGATTGCATGATGTGTTTCACATCTCCGTGCTTTGAAAAGCCGTCAAGGATCCAGTTCAAGTGATTGAGAATGATCGTGTACCGATCAAATATGGGCTAACGACAAAGGTTAGACCCATTTGGATCGAAGATATAGCCAATAAACAGTTGTGGAACAAAACAATAGGAATGGTCAAAGTCCGGTGGGATAATTGTGGCCGTGAGGAGCTAACATGGGAGCAGGAGCAGACCATGTGAGCTGATTTTCTCGAGTTATTTGTTTGAACTGTTGTAAAGTGTGTCTTGTGTTGTAATGGACATTTTGAAGCTATAGCATTGTGGTTGCTGGGTTACCTTGCTGTGAGCAAATTTTGGGACGAAATTTATTGTAAGGAGGGAAGGGTTGTAACAACCCAAATCCAAATTGGAGTTCAGGCTAGGTGACACAGCCTGGGACACGGACGTGTTCTAGGGCATGTCCTTCACTGTGGCGTCAAGTCGAATTCTCGACATAGTACAGTCGACGATCGTCGAGAGGTGACACAGCCAGGTACACGGGTGTATCCCAGGCCGTGTCCTGCTCGAGTAGGTAACCGGGCAGCGTTGAGTGTGGCACACGGCCTGTGACATGGGCATGTCACAGGGGCGTGTTTTGCATATGGCTAAGGACACGGGCGTGTTCCTCAACCGTGTTCTTTTTGGGAATGTTGATCCTGTGCCGTTTGAGGGACACGCCCCTCAACACGGGCGTGTACTTATTGACACGGGCATGTCATGGGTTTGACACGAGCGTGTCTCGGTCAGTGTTCTGGTCTGGGTGAGTCAGTTCGTGTACCGCTTGCAGTACACAGCCTGTGACACGGGCGTGTCACAGGCCATGTCAGCCGAAAAAATAGACTTTTCAGGCCATTTGTGGCCGTTCGTTTCCTTCATCCTAGATCCAATGGCCCAGGTGATTTCCTGCTGTGTTTAACTCCGGGATTGAGTGAAGATTTCATTCTTCACTTGGCCATTATCTTTCTTAAGAGAGAAGAGAGAGAGGAGAGCTAAGAGGATAAGGGAGAAGTCTTCCGGCTGCCGGTGGAGCTATAGTGGTTCGACTCGAGATCCTAGGCCAGCGTTTTGGAGGCAAGGCCGTTGCGCTGATTTCCAACTAGCCAGTTTTCCATGGCTCCGAAGCGATCGTCTAGGGTAACAATATTCCTTCCTGGACAAGTGAAGTCCTCCTTTATGCATGAGCATGGGATCCTCCACCAAAAGGTGGAAGAGTAAGTGATCCCCGTGGGTTGATAGTTGATATCCCCAGTTGAGTCTGCATCTAGACTTGGAAATGGGTAGTACGGGATAAGCATGCTGTGTGAAGCCCATCGGGATAGGTTTGTCTGGATTGGTGGTGCTGCATATTGCGCACCGGAGAAGACTCCGCTTATAAACGTGTGGTTTGTGGAGTCGAAGGGTTGTGCCTGTGAAGGGGAGTAGCAGGAAGTACTGGAATGAGGAGTTCCAGAAAATACCCTTGTATTGCTTGTGTTGTGGCCAGTCCTTTGTGGGCGGTGAGGCCAGTCCTTTGTGGACAATGCGGCCAGTCCTTTGTGGACAGTGTGGCCATTGTGAGGCCAGTCCTTGGCGGATAGCGTGGCTATTGTGAAACCAGTCCTTGGTGGACGTTGTGGCTATTGTGAGCTGAATGCTCTTAAAAAGGCTTCGTGCCGAACAGGAAAGGTGAAACCAACCCGCGCCTTTGGATATAGCCGCGAGTACGCCGTACTCGGTGATGACAAGGCGACTTGAGCAACGGGGGGTGGCTGATCCGTACCTGCGTTATGTCGACTGTATAGGAGAGCGTCAAGACATTAAGTTTTTGTCAGTGGCATAATGAGAGTCTTAGGCCTGCACGCCATTAAGACTAATGCTCAATACCGTGTAAACAGTGGTGTTGACCCTGGTTCGCCGGTGCACCAAAAATATGCCCTGAGTGCACGAATCGTTGAGTCATGTGGCCTACGGTTGTGATGGATTGATTGTGCGTGAGAGCACAATATATGTGACATCTGTCTATGCATTGCTATGCCTGTAGGGAAGGAATGCCACTGCCCCGGGAAAGGGGTAGGATTGTTATAAATTGGTCAGCTGAATGCTGATCATTGCCTTGTTTACCACCTTCTGGGTGGGCTGTCCCTATGCAGGTGCTGGAGAGCCGAGCGGGAAGTAAAAGGGCTGAAGTCCCTGCCGATGCTGCTAGCCTTTGAAGGCTGCTTTCTCTTATATTTTGTTCATGTGTGACCGGCCTGCGCGTCGATGTTTGTAATGCACACTGTGAAAAGAGGAACTGGAAGACCTTAAGGCCATCTTGTGTTGTATTTGTTGTGCACTCTTTCATGAGTTGATTTATAAATATGGTTTATATATGTAGTGCACATTCTTGGTATAAGTTCATCTTTACTGTTAAAATCTTCCGCTTGCATGCTATGAGTTAGGATGCGACGGTGTTGTGGTATTAACCTGTGACATCGCTGTATGTTTGTGGCATATATTGTGTGGCCCGGCCGGACCTTCTATTATATGTTATTTAACGGGTGGAGTCGTTACACCGCCGCCGCCAGCCTACATGCCGGCCGCCCCCGCCGCAGGCCACTAGGTCGGCCCCCTCCGTCGCCGTGGCCGGCCTCCTCACCGTCCGATCGGGGGAGGCTCTCCTCGCCGTCCGATCGGGAGGGTAACCACCCACTAACCCACTACATTAGTGGTGGGGCCTGCCATGATCCTCCCCCAGAGGCTATAAAAGGAGCCACATGGCCTCCTCATTCAGGATCTTTTGTGCTCCCGGTCATCTTCTTCCTCAGGTGATAGCTCTGCCGGCTTCCTCCCTCGAGTCAGCCTCCAGCCGCCGCGAACCATCAATGGCCACTAGCGGCCACCAGCGGCCACCAACGCACCACCAGCCCGTCGCCAGCAGAAAAACGCTCAAGTCCCGGAGCGAACCCAAGGAAGAAGACGACTCCTGCAAGCAAACGTGTGTCGCCCCAGCGCTAGAGCACCAGGATCATCCCTCGCAGTTCAATACCCAAGTTACTCCCGCGACGCAGCCTGTTGCCCGCCGGGAGTCGTAGTCGCTCTCTCTCCCCCCAAGTTGTAACGGGAGCGGCCTGTCGCCCCGATTATCCAACACATTGTAATCAACAGAAGCTAGTGGAATTTGACCGACACAGACTCGATCACGTGGTTTTTTACCCATTTGAGGGGTTTTTCCACGTCATCACACCTTGTGTTAACTTCGCATTTTCATTGACTGTGTGCACGCTCGACCGCTCCGTGAGCTAAGGCGGTCTAAGAACAATCGGTCCGACCAGGACATCGAGTTAGTCCGCAACAAGATATAATACAGATTATAGATATCTTAGAGAGACAAAGAGAGGGAAAGAGAGAAAAAAAGAGAGAGGAGAGGGAGGAAAATTAATTTTTGCCCGTCAAAACGTACATTTTTTACAAAATAAAAATTGTAACTGTGATGTAGATTTTTTATGATCATTTTGAGTACTCGTATGTATATGTTGCGGACACAGACCACATTGATGCGGGCGCAATCCGTAACGACGCATTGAGCATGGGCAAACCCCACCTGGATGTACACATCCTTTAGTGAAATGATTTATCTTTGCACCCATATTATCACATCTATGTACATTACATATTAAGGAAAACTATTCTTTGATGGAAATATTCATCTTTTCATTTTACACCATCATTATCATCTTTTACACATTTTTTTAAAAAATGTGAGAAATAAAATTAGAATAATGAATGCTAATTTTCCGTGCTTATAAATATATTATGTGTAAGAAAAATATGTTATTTTGTGAAAATATTTATCTTTCCACTATTACACCCGCATGATTACATCTATAAACAATATGTAAAAGAGAAAATATATCATTTGATGAAAATATTCATCTTTTAACTTTTTCATCATTATTATTATATATTTTTACACTTTTTTAAAAAAGTGAAAGATCAAATTAAAATAATGAATACTCATCTTTCCGGCTTATATATGTGTATGCAGTGGAGGACACATAAATTATATTCAGTGTGGGCAGAATTTAAAATTATTCAATAAAATAAAATCAAAAAACATAACAAAAGTACGTCTATAATACATTAATATCACAGAATTGTTTAAAATAATAGATCAATTCAGAGAAAACAATATCATTTACCTCTATTCATTGATCTTTATGGATTATTTGAAAATCATTATCATTTTTAAATATTTTAACATTTCGCGCAATAACATAATAATAAATTTGTTTATATAAAATAACTTTAAGCAACTAATCAGTTTATTAAAAAAAATTAAGAAACATATTGTATAACCCCGTATTTGTCGAGTGGGCCCAGCTGGCCAAAAGACAGGAAACAAGTGGTTAGTTTTATCGGACACTCGCTGCTTATCCAGTGTAATAATAGGCAAACAGAGTCTGCAAGTTGATATCTAACTTGCTTGTAGGTGAGAAGCAAGGTGGAGAGTGCTCAGCTCCCTTGGGTGCTCACCGACCGGGCGAGTGGCGAGAGCTCAGTCTCATCGATGTCTCGCCGCCTAGCGAGTGGGTTGAGGTGCGCCGACTATCATTAGAGGATATTCATTTTCATTTTCCATTTTTCCAATAAATTCATTTCTGGCCTGCCATTAGCCTCTCCAGATAGTGGAGTCTCGCTACTGGCAAACCACTAGCCTCTCCAGATAGTGAAGTCTCGCTATTGACAAACCACTTTAGGCTGCGTTTAACAGTATTCGGAAGGCCGGATCTTGCTATTAACAGACCATCCACAAAAAACTATAAATAGACTCCGAATGACATCTTTGGAGAGGACCTCTTTCTGAGTTCTACTATCCCTTTGCTAGCTTTGGTTGATAGGAACTTCAACTTATCATTCACCGTGATCTCCGGGTGGGTAGTCGGAAGTTCCCTTGACTCTCCAAAGGTGCTCGGTCCAACATTGGTTTGGGAGGGGGAACAATCAAAGATCTTCCGGGTGTGTGGCGGGACCTCCTTGCTGTAACTCGGGGTCTGTTTGAGGTTGTTTTTGCGGGAAGGTTTCCGAATTCTAAGTCCATAGCTGAGGCACTAACTTGAGAGAAGTAAAGCCAAGCTACACCCCATGTATGAACTCTTCGTTGAACCGTGATTTCCGGATTCAACACATACTAACAATCTTGTTAAAAAAACTTTAAACAACAACATATAAAAAACTTGTTTATAAAACATATATTAAACAACAACATACCAATAAAATTATTTATAAAAATTTATAACAAAAATATAACAACGAATTTATTTGTAACAAAAATTTAAATATCAATATAATAACAAATTTATTTTAGAAAATTTCATATAATCATATAACAATGAGCTTATTTATAAAAGAAATAGTTTAACAATAACAACCTTATTAATAGAAAAACTTAATGTTGCTACTTTCTGGTAGGGGTGCAAATTAGGCCTGCCAGGCCCAGGCCAGGCCCTGATCCCCCTGGGCCCGAGCTTTTTTCTTCCAGGCCCAGGCCCTGCTTATAACGGGCTCAGGCCGGGCCCAGACCTATGCAAAATAAGGGGGCCTGCCTGAGCCCACAAAATTGGGCCCAAGCAGGCCCCAAAATATAACCCGCTGGTAGCAGCCAGCAGGATTGCTGGGCTGCAGCCCAGCATTTAAATGCTGGGCGCTGCAACCCTGCAGCGCCCAACATTTAATGCTGGGCAGCGCCCATCATTTAATGCTGGGCGGCTGTTGCCCAGCATTAAATGCTGGGAAGCCCAGCATTTAGCTGCAGCTAAATGCTGGAATGCCCAACATTTAAATGCTGGGCATTTAAATGCTGGAATGCCCAACATTTAAATGCTGGAATGCCCAACATTTAAATGCTGGGCTTCCAGCAGGCTTCAGGCCGGTCCCAGGCCTAGGCCTTGCTCGGGCCGGGCACCAGGCTGGGCTCTGGCCAAATAAGGGGGCCTGGTGAGCCCCCTTAGGCCGGGCCTGGGCCCGGCCCGGGCCTGGGCCCGGCCGGGCCTAACCAGACCCGGGCCTACTCGGGCTCGGGCCCGGGCAGACCCAGGCCAGGCAATCGGGCCCGGGCTAAATTTGCACCCCTACTTCCTGGTAGGAATTACCACTTGTTAAAAAAGACACTATACCAACTGAGTGAAATTTTTTTTTAATATAAAAATTTTGATTATAATACATAAGTTTATAATGTATATATCATAATAAATAAGTTTATTATTATTGAAAGATAATATTCTTAAAATTCAGTGTGAGTGATCGCTCATGCTCGATTATATGTAAATTCACTCCTGGGTCTAACACGAAAACAAAGGGGGCCATAATATGGACCACAAATAATGATAATATGAATGCTAATTTATAATACAATTTTTTTTGAAAATACCAAATTTTAAAATAATTATCCAATGTTCCAATTACTTTAAAAAAAGTTTAAATACAAATTCTTATTTATTTGAAATAAATATATATAATAATATAATGTAGATCTTGCTACAAAATTCTAAAGTTCACCTGGAAGCGGATAAGAGGTTTGGCAAGTGAGAGAGCCACGGCTCCGGAGCAAGTCACATTCACGTATGGCCGCCATCGGCAGCTCATTTGCCGGAACGTTTATCGGTGGCGGTCTGAGAACTCCGTCGAAGAAACCCCCTCCCAGAACAGGAATTTCTTGCATCGGATGGGTTATTCTCTCCTCTTTATTTTCCCCATCTCTTCTTCCTGCCGCCGGCCACCTCTTTTGATACCTGGCTAACACAGGATCCTGAGGGTATCCTTGGTCCCCCAAGAGTGGTCACATAAGTCGGTTGGAGTTCAGACGGAAGCTGGAGAAGGACGCTGATGCCAGAGAGGAGTTGAGCCGTCAGGTGCGTGAGGAGCATGAACGGCGGCGCGCCCTCCGGGAGGTTAGCCCCCTTCAATCTATTCATTAACCCTAATTAGAATTATTGTTTTTTCTATTGAAACCTATTTGTAGGCGCGGGTGTGGCCGGAGACCAATGAGGGTCTCGCAGAGTACTTCCTTGACACTGAAGCTAGTGACATGGATTTCGAGATAGCTAGGTTAAGGCCGCGGTGAGTTTCTTTCTATGATCTCTGTAATCAAATTCAAATTTTTTGATAGAATGCACCTGAAAGTTTAAATATAGAACAATACACCCCCAAAATCAGTTTTTTGGCGATGTGCACCATAAGTTGAAGAAATATAAGTGAAGAAGATAACAGCCTAAGGTGCACATTACAAAAAAATTTTTTTTTTGGGGGGGGGGGTGTATTGTGCTAGTTTTAAATTTTAAGGGTGCATTATGTCAAAAGCTGATGTTTTTGGGGTGCGTTCTGCCAAAAAGCCTCAAATTTACGAACAGATCATAATGCCGTGACATCTTGATGGTGTAGATTAACCAAAGATTTCTTTGAATGCATACAAATCGAGCTTGCAAAACTGCGATTTTCTGTTTCGAGGACCAAGGCCTCTTTCCAGTATCATTGTGTTATGATTTGTTCCCCGTGCAAATGGATTCTGGATAGATATTGATCCTGAATTTATGCATTTTCAGGAGATGGAGGATAGGTTGATTGAATTTGAGGCATTGGAGAAGGTTTTGCTTGAAGGAATAGGTTTGCCATGATTCCATCTCATTTCATGTTTTAAGTTATAAAAATGCTATAATTTTCTCTGTTGTAGAAGCATATGATAAAATGGAAGGCGATCTAGTGTTGGCCAAGGAAAGACTTTTGAAAATATTGCAGTCAAAAGACAGGAATTCAACTGTAAGTATCTCAATTGTTTTTGATTTTTGAAATCTTTATGTATTCTGAGAAAGGTCTTGCTTTATGTGAACTCTACACTATATGCATTTAGTTATTGGATATGGTTGAGCGGAATGAACTGACTAGGTCTGTCTTGGCCCTTCTTGATGAAAACATTGCTGATGCCCTGAAAAGTGAGCAGGTTAGTATTATTTTTTATAGAGGATTGATGTGCAGCAAGATAAAATCATAATTTTCTAGGTGTTTATATTTTGAAAATCTCATCGTGATAATCACTTTTGCTTTAGTTTAACTTAGTCATCAACTCATGTTGCAAGGTGACACTAGAAAAGAACATAAAAGTTCCCTTATTTGTTGGTTGTCTTTACAATAAGGCCTTCTGAATGTTCTAGTAACATAGTAACCATTCTATATGAAATGATTCTTGAATTCGATCGACATGGTTATGAACCGTGATGGACAGTCTTTATAAGGATGTTCATTTTCTAGAGGTGTTATAGTCGTGTGTTAGTTTGGGCTGATTTGGTGGAGAAGTGGGTTGTTTTAGTGTGGCAGTGGGTTGGGTTGATGGAGAGATGGATGTATTGAGCGGTTGTAGGGGAGGCGGTTGGAGTTTTGGATGGGGACGTGGTCGGATTTGTTGGGTGTAGTGGTGCAGCGACCAAGTGGAGAATAGCGGGGAAGGACACATGTCATTCCCTTCTCCTTGAAGAAGTACCTTGCCGTCATGGTTGACGTTGTCTATAAGTGGTGGTAGCATAGAGACATTGACGGACCACCTTTGAAAGACTGGCTATAATAAAGAAACACGAAATGCTGATGTGATGTGCAATTTCAACCTGTAAGTGACGTTGACCTTGGCGATTATTGAAATGGAATAAAATAACAACGAGAATATTTGTGAAATCTACTATTTGCTGAAAAGTTTGTGATCTTAAGAATGAGATCATGATCATGAAGGTGCGGCGGAAACAACAATGTTGGTTAAACTCTCAGCGAGATAGTTTGGCATAGTTGGTGGTGGACAACCGTAAGCCTGAAATGATTAAATTTAGGGTTATGCGGGTACCTTGCCCAATTAAGTAATTCTTGTTCTATGTTGTTTGAGAACAGGAATCTTATTCTAAAATTATACTTTTGTATAGTCCATGTAATTTTGAAACATCTTTCATGATACTGTCTGCCGCTTTAGTTGCAGATAATTTCAATGGTAAGTTGATGAAATCAGCATATTTGTTGAGAAGATCATGATCTCATTTTGCTACCCAAGGCTAGTTGACAATGAGGTCTATAGCTATATCAGTCGTACTCGGTCTGAAATTTTTAATTCTTAGGATATTATTCCTCAAACTAACATTATTGTTAGTTCTGCTCAGAACGATGTTGCTGATGAGGAAACAATGTTATCTACTTGAAGTTGTTAGATCTCTCCTTTTTCACTCTACATCTACCTGATCACTATTGGAGTGACATTATCCTCACTGTCACTTATCTCATTAATCGTCTGCCATCTACTGTGATTGGCTTCACCTCTCTTGCCACTATAGTTGGGGTACTTATCTTCATTCTCGTGTCTTTGACAGTGTTTTTTTGTTCATATTCATATATCATGGAAAATTTGATCCTTGAGCACTGCGATTTGTTTTTACAGGGTATAACGCTACTCAAAATGGGTACTAATGCTACCATCTTCTACCAACAAGACCCATGTGTCCATGTATGTGCATGCAACAATTTTTTGAGCCTAAGCCATATTTTACCTCATTTTAGGGGAAGAGCGTGAGTGTATCGAGTCCACCAGAGCTATCTCGTGCTATTCCCACTAGCCATCCTTTGCCTCATAGTGATCCTGTGGTTTATACTCGACGAGACAAGAACATGTGATTATCTTACCAGAAATTTATCTGATACCTACTTCAGACTCAATTTTGGATGACCACATGATAGCCTTTTGTAAAGGTGTGCATACTTGTAATCTCACACTTTACCTTCTAAACAACATCCTCTTTATCTCATCAAACTTTATAACATCGCTCGCCTTTATTTTTATACCTACTCAGTGGCAGAAAATTTTAAAGGTTTCAAGTGGAAAAGGCTATGCTTGAGGAAATGGTTATTCTTGAGAAAAATCACACTAGGGACATAGTTACTTTACCTACATGGAAAAAGGCAGTTGAATGCACATGGATATTCATTATTAAACAAAATTCCAAAGGGATTGATAGAATGAAAAAAAGTGAGATTAGAAGCAAAAGGATACACGCAGATAGAAGTTGATTTTTCAGAGACTTGCATCGGTAGCAAAGATGAATACTATCCGCTATTTCTTTCATGTGTAGCTATACAAGTGTGGGAGTTGCATCAACTTGACATGAAAGATGTCTTCTTCCATGAAAATTTAGAAGTACCCATGAATCCACTACCCAGATTCGTTAAAACAAACTATGAGCTAAAGTTTTTTAAGTTGAGCAAATAACTGTATAGGATAAAACAATCCCAAGATCTTGATTTGAACACTTCAATAGTGTTATAAAGCCTACAATGCACTTTCAGAGTGAGGCAGATCACACTTTGTTCATCATGGATAGAGGAGGGAAGTTGACAATTTTGAATGTTTATGTTGATGATATGATTATCATAAGTAATGATGTAGATGAGCTAAACTCCCTAAAGGCATATCTTACCAAATGAATTCAAGGTTAAATACCTTGGGCCGTTGAGTTACATTCTTAACATAGAGGTGGTCAGGGTTAACCAAGGGATCTTCATATCCCAAAAAAATTATGTTCTAGATTTGTTAGAAGAAAAAAGGATGATGAGCTATAAACATATTGAATATGCAATTGAAACCAATCATTATCTTGGTAATTGATGCAAGACAACGCGTAGGGTTTGCGCGCCTATCGGCTATTTGTAGGAAATCCTAAATGCATGCAATGAAGAATTGTATTTAGAGTGGGCGTTGCACGAACTTTGAGAAAAAAAAATAACTTATAGTTTTTTTTATAAAGCATAAAATTACTATTTCGTTTCAAAAATAAAATCACTTGAAAAAAGTGATTCAATTTTAAATCTGAGGAAAGGTTCGCAATTTTCCGTTCTTTTTCCCTTTTCGTAGCAAAACAAAAATCGTAAACTCCAAATACGTTTCCGTTTTGAGTGTTTGACGTAGCGTTCACTGACAAAATTGGGCAAAAATTCAACAATGAATCTAAAATACTAAGAGAAAATATAGACACATGCAAAAAGGGGGATAATCAAGTTACCCACAGAAAGATGCGTCTTTCCGTATTCGAAGTCGATGGTGATCCCGCCAAAAATTCTTTGTCACCTTCGATCTCTCGCTCCGAGGTCGGCCGCTATTGCATACGGGCACCACGAAAATATTTCGCCCTCTCACTCCTAAGTGGATCCACAAAATTTTAGTCACTCTTCACGAATTTCAGCAAACTAACCCTCCTTTTTTCTCCCTCAGGGTGGCTCCAACGGGAATCAACAAACATCTGACCTAAATCATTCCTAATCTCACTCACAACAACCTAAATCATTCCTAATCTCACTCACAACAACCTAAATCATTCCTAATCTCACTCACAACAACCTAAATCATTCCTAATCTCACTCACAATAGCCTAAATCACTCCTAATCAAACGTCAATGTTCAATCATTCATCAACATCACAATCGAAATCAGCACTCATGAATAGGAAATACAATAATCTATAACTCTCTCAAAGGGAAACCAACACAAGCAGCAATGAACAAAAACATTCATCAAATTCGACCAGAAGCAAGGAAAATATTTCAATAATCAATCATCACCCCAACATTAACTGATTACATCCCTTTTATAGGGCAAAAGAAACAGAGCAAATAACAAAAAAATATTCCTTACTTCTGTCTCTGTCACATGCGTCGATCGTGGCCTGGAGCCTAGACATGGGCTGAAACCAACGGGAACGGGCATCGTGGCAGGCGGTTGGCGTTCATACACCACAGGATTGTGGCAATGTCGTGGGGTGAAACAAGCGGAGGAAGCGCCAAGATCTGCGAGCTTGCGGTTGGGGCAACATCTTTACTGAAATCGGGAGAACTGGAGTTTGGATCGATGGAGGAGACAACTGTGCTGGGCTGGCCAGACAAGCGTTGAACCGGCTAAGTAGGACTTTACAAATACACTTAAACACACACACATATATATATATATATGCGTATATATATATATTTCCCAACACAAATTACAACATTACATGAATTAAAAATCCAAAATGATACGCATATAAATATGCAAATCTCAGGCTCGATAGAGGTCCGGACGGGTGCGGCGTCAGACACTTTTGCGTCGAACTGATCTGGGCTGGTCTCCACCAACTCTCTTCCTCTCGAAATCACTCACCTCTAGTGAATGCTCCTAGCGGTAATGCTGCAGTTGATCAACATACATATGCTGTAACTCCTCGGCCAAGACCAAGTTGGTCTCGGTCTCTGGTCTACCATGCCAACGAACCAAGTATCTCTGAAAACTACCATCAGTAGTGGTCACTGTCCTCATCATCCAATATATACTCGAGAACCAAGATTGTCGCGAAAGTCTGTCAGCGGCTCTGGGAAACTGGTATGGAAGTATCACCTGATGTCTCATGCTCGACCTGAAAACTGTCAGTGGAAAACATAAGAACTGCTGGTGGTGTGTCAGTAACTGAATGAGAATCGATGTATCCTGAATGTGGCTCTTCACTAACACTCACCAACCCAGCTGAATGTGGCTTCTCACTAACACTCACAAACCCAGAAGAATCAAATGGAGGAGAAGGTAATAGAAAATCTAATGACTCATGTATAGTCGTGGAATAAAGTCAGAACGGTCACGTTAAAAACAGGATTTGCTCCCCAAACGGAAGACATCAAGTTCATACGCATTTTGCCCAATTCACTTTACTACTCGAAAGGGTCCAGTTCTACAGTCACTTCTTTACGGTACCCGATGGTAATCGTTCTGGATTTAACCTAACCATCACCAAGTCATCAACTTTGAAACTAATATCTCTTTTATGCTGGTTAGCTTGAGTTGCGTATAAGTCATAAGTAGTATGTAATTTCCGCTCAATTTCTTTATATAAGTTATACAAATGCAATGCATAGTCATGTGCAAACTGACTTGTCCTAAAAGTGGGTGGCAGTAGTGCTAAATCTAGCGGCACTCGTGCAGTGTGACCATGAACTACCTCACTAGGAGATAAACCCGTAGATCTATTCTTCGAATTATTGTATGTCAATTGAGTGTGCGGAAGAATTATATCCCAATTTCCCTGGTGATCTCCTACCAAACAACACAGTAAATTTCATAAACTCCTATTCACAACCTCAGTTTGACCGTCAGTCCGTGGATAATAGGCGGTCAAAAATGGAAGCTTAACACCTAACATTTTTCAGAGTGACTTTCAAAAATAGCTAGTGAACTTGACATTTTGATCAACAATGATAGTCTTAGGTATTCCTCGATATGCGATAACCTCTTTATAATAAATGCGGACTATATGAGAGACGTCATCAGTTTTGTTGCAGGGAATGAAATACGTAATTTTAGAAAAACGATCGACCACTACAAGAATGGAATCATGCTTCCTAAAAGTGCACGGCAACCCAAATACAAAATTCATGCTAACATCATCCCAAAGAATACTGGGCACTGGTAAAGGTGTGTATATTCCAGCAGGCTGTTTATTGCCCTTTGCTACTTGACAAGTGCGGCGACTACTGACAATCTGTGCGATAACCAGCTTCATCCCCGGCCAATAGAATCACTCATCTACTAAGGCTATCGTCTTGTCACGTCCAAAGTGTCCACCTAAGCCTTTGCCATGTGATTTTCATACAATAAAGTTTCACAACGAGGTGCGGGGACTACATATACAGGTTTCATAAAACAAATATATGTCTCGAATGAGATAATCGGTCTCATCGTGAAAGGGATCCGAACGTATCGCATCATAAATAAAATTTGGACAACTGGAATAATCATCTTTGATATGCTCAAACCCTATCACCTGAGTACACATTTAAGATAATACGAGCGTGACTCGACTAAGAGCATCAATAACCTTATTCTCCGTTCCCTTACAGTGCTTGAGAACGAAGGTGTACTCCTGTAGGTAAGATACCCATTTCGCTTGTCGAGGGTTCAACTTCTGTTGCGAATTGATATAACGTAACACTTGATGATCAGAGTGGAGGATAAACTACTTGGGCAACAAATAGTGCCTCTAGTGGCGCAACGTCTGTACAATCGCATAGAATTCACGCTAATAGTTGAAATAATTCAGCTTCAGGCCTGCGAGCTTTTCACTGAAAAATCCAACGGGTGACCCTCTTGACTAAGTACACCTCCTATCCCAACCCCCGAGGCATCACAGGATACCTCGAACACCTGACTGAAATCAAGAAGTCTCAAAATAGGTGCAGTGAACATCTTATCCTTGATAATCTCAAAGGCTCTAGCCGTTGATGATGTCCACCGGAAAATTCCCTTCTTAGTACACTCAGTGTTTGGTGCCATAATCATACTAAAGTTCTTAATGAATTGACGATAAAATACGGCTAGTCCATGAAAACCGCAAACATCATGAATGTTCTGGGGTGTAGGCCACTCACGAATCGCTGGAACTTTCTCGGGATCCATAGTGATACCATCAGAGCTCACTATATATCCAAGAAATATAACAGACTCAGTCATAATACACACTTCTTCAAATTGATGTATAGTCGCTCGACTCGTAGGAGCTCGAAGATAGTACGTAGGTGAGTCAGGTGCCCACTTTCAGTCCGACTATAGATCAAAATCTTGTCAAAATAGACTACTACGAACTTCCCAATATAAGTTCTGAAGACCTGGGTCATCATCCGAGCAAAAGTACTAGGGGCATTGGGTAACCCAAAGGCCATCACAGACCACTCATAAAGGCTATCGTACGACTTGAAGACAGTCTTCCACTCGTCTCCTTTGCAAATTTGTATATGATGATAACCACTACGAAGGTCGATCTTAGAGAACATCGTGACTCCAGTCAACATGTCTAACATGTCATCCAGTCGGGGTATCGAGAAATGATATTTGGCTATGATCTTGTTGACAACACGGCTGTCAACGCACATCCGCCAAGTACCATCCTTTTCGGGGCAAAGAGGGCAGGCAACGCACAAGGACTAAGGTTATGTCGAATAAAGCCTCTATCTAGTAACTCTCCGATCTGCTTCAACAGTTCCTCGTGGGCGGCAGGATTCAATCACTAATGCGGTAGATGCGGGAGGGAGGCTCCAAAAACTAGTTTTATCGCGTGCTGAATTGATCTCATGGGAGGTAACTCAATCGAAAGCTCATCAGGGTGTATATCTTGGAACTCCTCTAAGAGTCTCCTAGCAGGTATAAGAATAGACACGTCCTTCTCTAATAACTCAGATGCCTGTAAGACCACTAAGGCATAATAGAATTCACCATCGAAACTCTCTCGATGAAACTCTGTGCCTCGAATAATGCTAAGAGTCTTCTTCCTTTCAGTGAGAGGAAGAGAATCTTTCGCACTATGGCTCGCGCGGGATGTTGGTTCCGTGGGTCGCATCGAGGTCAACACTACTCTCTTTCCGTCCAGTAGAAAGGAGCAACTGTTGGACCTGTCATGTATTGTGACATCTCGGTCGTACAACCAAGGTCGCCCAAGTAATACTTGACACACATCCATAGGCATAATGTCATACCAAATCATATCGGAGTACGTACCGATAGTGATAGATACTAAACATGTCCTAATTACCGATAATGTAGTTTTAGTGACCCAAACTACCATGAATGGGGATGGGTGCGGCTCAACAATGAGTCCCATACTGGATAAAGTTTTCTCAGCTATCACATTCATACAACTCCCGCTATCTACTACTAAATGATACACTTTCTCCACAGCCTTAAAGTAAGCCTGGAAGATGTCCGTCCGCCAATAATTAGCGAATTCTTGTGGCGTAGATAATATGCATCTCACCACTAGAACGCTGAGATCTATCTCCTCATCACTAGGCGTGTCGTACACTTTGTTATTTAAGACGCGTGAGTCCTTATCAACTATAGTCTCTTCTATAGGCTTATCCTCCTCAGTCACCTCGTTAATAACTAGCGTGCATTTCCTCTTGGGACAATCCCTAGCTATATGACCCATATGCTAGCACTCATAGCATCAGATTTGTGAAGGGGTCACAGTTCCCATAAAGATTTCCCTTTCTGATCTTTTGTATAGGTCGAAGTAGGTTTCGATCTATTCTCCTTACCTTTAGGTTCTTCTTTCTTAAAAGGAGTGTTTGTTTTGGTTTGAGATTTGAACCGGGAGGTTTATCGATGCCGATAGATATGGTCTCAGCTAGGAAATAATGATCATATCGAATCAACTCATCTCGGATCTCGGGTCGTTGTCCATACTTATTTAGATAAGGTGTCACGTGGGTGTTCTACTACGTTGCACCTAATCATAAGATCCTTCATCTCAGCTAAGTTGTCATATACTGATTTGGACCTTTGACATAGTGATGTCAACTCATCTCGTAGACGAGTCTGATAGTGCTGGGGGATGTACTGCTCCTCCAATATGGCTTTCATGTGAGGCCAATGGGAAATGGGAGGGCGTCCATTCCTCTCAAGACTACGCTTTTCATCGATCCAAAAGATTTTCGCTTGCCCAGACAACCTCATTTTGATGAACTGAACCTTTTGGTCCTCCATCATACGATACCAATCAAAATAGGTCTCTATGTCTATAACCCAGCCTGAAAAGACTTTGAGATCCATAGAACCATCATAAAACGACGGATCTAGATTCACAACTCGTGTGAGATCCGGTCGCCTATCTCGGGGAGGATAGTCGTAATTGCCATCGTAAGGATCACGATTGTCTCGACGCCGTGGGGGTGGCGGTCGATGCCAATCTCTAACGATTATCACGATGCATGGCTGGTATAGGCCGACGATGGTCTCGAGGACGCTCTTCTTTAGTTACACCATTATAGAGTCTCTCCTGATAATGATCTCGCGTACCTAGGAAAGGCTCTCGTTGAGGTTCAGAAAAATACCTTGGGGAATTTCTACGCCGGTCGTACTCAAACTCAAACCTATCTAAAGGAATTCTAACCTCTTCCTCAAAAGAGGATTCCTCCTAAGTGTAGATCTTTCCACATAGTGATGTGGAACATCGTGATGAGGTAAAAAAATGCTCATCTCGAATTGGAGGTGACATTGAAACTTGAGGGGGTACTTCTAAACTATTCACCCTAACGCTAAGATGTTCGAACTTTCTCGCACTTGGTATATACTCTCAGTTAACACCGTCATTTGGTGGGCGAAAGGTATAAATCACTGAGGTGGTTCATTCCCGTCGTTTCCATGACTCTTACTCACTAACCTAGCACTACGCAGACGCATGCAAACAAACAAGTAAAATGCAAATGTATGTTTATGCTTTAAAATTTTCTTTTTTTTGAAAATATAAATGTTATGCGGGTTCCTATTCTACGCAGGGCGGATTCCAAAACTTAGAAAATTTTGGAACCTGACTCTGATACCAAATTGATGCAGGACAAAGAGTAGGGTTTGCGCACCTGTCGGTTATTTCTGGAAAACCCTAAATGCATGCAATGAAGAATTATATTTAGAGCGGGCGTTGCACGAACTTTGAGGAAAAAAACTTTCAGTTTTTTTATAAAGCATAAAATTACTATTTCGTTTAAAAAATAAAATCACTTGAAAAAAATGTTCAATTTTAAATTCGGGGAAAGAAGGTTCACAACTTTTGTCTTTTTCCCTTTATCGTGGCAAAATGAAAATCGTGAACACCAAATGCGTTTCCATTTGAAGTTTTTGACGTAGCATTCGCTGACAAAATCCGAGTGAAAACCCAACCATGAATCTAAAATCCTAAGAGAAAATGTAGACACACGCAAAGGAGGGGAAATAATCAAGTTACCCATGGAAATAAGCTTCTTTCCGTATTCAAAATCGATGACAATCCCACGAGGAACTACTTGTCACCTTCGATCTCCCGCTCCGAGGTTGTCCGCTGTCCGCATACGGGTACCACGGAAATGTTTCTCCCTCTCACTCCTAAGTGGATCCATAAAATTTCAGTCACTCAATTGTGTAAGGAAGTCACAAAACAAATTCACTAGCTCTTCACTGACCACGGATTTCAGCAAGCTAACGAACTGTTATGACCCCGCATAACGACCGATTCACGGGTCAGCAATACGCGCGGAGGCGGAAGGAGGCAACACAAAATAGGGCTAAACCTACCGGTTCAGCCCTCCCCAATTAAACCGCGGCGACTCGGGGGCTGAATCTGCGGGTTTAGGCCACATGGGGGGGGGGGATCGGCCCCCTCTTGGCCCAGAGGTATAAATACCTCTAGGGCTGGTCTGTCGGAGGGAAGAAAAGAACAATTCAGGTATTTTTCTCCTTTTCTCTCAATTCCTAACCCTAATTCCTCTCTCCCTCTTCAAGTCTGTAATTTTCCTCTCGTCGTTTCTATCATTTTGTATCAGAGGACTCGTTCCCCCCAAACCAGCCACCTTTCGGTGTCTTCCGCGTCGGCAGTAGCCTGATCGTTCGCCTGTTCCACCCGATCGTCAGTGAATCCCGACGTCCCGACCCAGATCGCAACTCCCGTTTGATCGTCGCCTGTTCCGCCCGATCGATGGCGAACTCCGACGCACCGATCCAGATCGCGCGTTCCGCCGCCGATCACGCATTTTGTTCCGTCGATCGCGCCTGGTCCGTCGAACAGGAGTTTCCGCGTGGTACGCCCGAGCATCCAGAACGCCTCTTTCGAGTTTCCTGCAATTTCCTACGGCAGTTTCCAGCGGGACTTATGCGTTGGATTGCTGCTACTATCTCCACTACAACCACACAGTCTACAATGGTGACTCGGTCACAAGAAGAGTCCTCGAGGCTAGCAACCCTAGTGGAGAATTACACAGGGCTCTCAGATACGGTGACGACCATCAAAGAAAAATTAAGAGCGTCAGAGAAACGTCTGGAAGAGCGACTAGACGCTCGCATGGAGGAAATCAAGAATCTGCTATCCGAAAGTGTCAAGGGAAAAGCAACGGTGAACGAGAAAGCAAGAACTCATCAAGGATTGATCCAATTTCTAGGAGGCCTCGACAGGCGTTAAGAGGACCTGATCAATCAACGAACTAAAGAGATGGTCTTCCCTCCTCTAGATGGGCTTTTGCCTAACCCTATGGGATTGGGACAAGCCGACAACAGTAGAACAGAAGGCGGTTGGGAGTACAGGCCGCCACCGACGGATACATGGCCGAGATTTCAACACAGAGAGGAAGGAGGATACCCTAATTGGCCAACAGAGTGTCGAGGGCCTCTTGGCTTCGGTCAGGAGTATGACGCACACGGCTAGCGGAACCCAAAAGCTTATTTGTTGCCAAAAATGACCCGCATGAATTATCCTACCTTCAAAAGAGGCGACTCAGTGGAATGGGTGCAAAAGGCGGAGTTATTTTACAACTACTAGGAGATTCCAAAAAAACAGTGGGTGCGATTGGCATCCTTTCACCTAGAAGATGATGCTTTCCAGTGGACTCGGTGGTTCCTCCGAGGACGTGACTATGTTCTGTGGGCTAATTTCGTCGACGGTTTCACAGCCAGATTCGGGCCTCTCGAGGTATGAAGATTTCGAGGCTCTCCTCCAGCAATTAACGCAAAAGGGCACAATAATGGAGTACCGCATAGAGTTCGAAAGGCTAGTGAACAGGGTGCAGTGGGAGGACATAACGCTCCTTAGTTGCTTTGTTTCCATACTGAAGGAACACATTCGGGACGAGGTACACCCGTACATGCCGCGCAGCTTGAACCACACCATCAGTTTGGTACAAATTCAGGAGGAGTGCCTCAATCGACAGAGAGCAAGGATGACTAATGGGAGGAACTTGACGAATCTGCCAACGGTCAGACGAGAACAAACTGCGACAGGAAGAGCAACGGTGAAGAAGCTAACATAGCCTGAGCTACAAGCAAGACGGGAGAAAGGGCTATGTTTCAACTGCGATGAGAAATATGGCCCCGGACATAAATGTCAGATGATCCAGGTATAAATGCTGAGGGAAGAAGGAGAAGACATGGGAGTTGAAGGCGGGAGAGATAAACCGAAAGAAGACCTCGATCTGGCTGAGTTCGGCGTATCTGCCCAGGCTATAACGGGTGGCACCACACCCTTGACTATGCGGATCACCGGGAGGATCTTCCAACAGAAAGTGACAATTTTGATTGACAGTGGGAGCACCCACTTCTTCATCAACCCCTCTGTTGCACATAGGCTGGGCCTTGAGATCAACCGTGATCCTATCTTTCAGGTTATGGTGGCCGACAGTAACAAGCTGCAGTGTGAAGGAGTTAGCATTGGGGTGGAACTTCAGGTGCAAGGGTACATGTGCCGATTGGAGGTTTACTTGTTGGCCATCAAGGGGTCCGACATGGTCTTGGGAGTCCAATGGTTGCAATAGTTAGGGAAGGACACCCTGGACTGGGACCACATGACGATGGAATTTATCCAGGATGGAAAAGGCTATTTCCTGAACGGACTCAAGACCTCACCCATGAAGGAGGTCACCCTTCGTTGCTTGGAGAGGTTGTGGGACCAAGAAGTCCCCATGGCGGTGATCATGGAGCTGGCACCCCTACCCACTTCTCCACATGAAGTGCCAGAGAAGATGCAATCATTGCTAGTGCAGTTCTCTGACATCTTCCAAGAACCACACTCGCTTCCACCACAAATATTTAGAGACCACCAGATCATCCTCAAGGAAGGAGCTGAGCCGACAAATATTCAGCCTTACCGCTACCCGCACATTCAAAAGGCAGAGATAGAATAGAGCGTTAAGGAGATGTTGACAGCAGGAGTTATCAGACCCATCACTAGTTCTTTTTTTCACCCATCATTCTGGTGAAGAAGGATGGTTTATTGAGGTTTTGTGTTGATTACCACGGCCTAAACAACTCTACCATCAAGGACAAGTTCTCCATCTCCATGTTAAAGGAGCTGCTAGACGAGTTACACGGAGCACGCCTGTTCACAAAGTTGGATCTGCGCTTGGGTTACCATCAAATCAGAATGAGGGATGAAGATATCTACAAGACAACATTCCGGATCCACGACGGCCATTACGAGTTCCTCGTGATGCACTTCAGGCTCTCCAACACACCGTTTACCTTCCAGGCGGTGATGAAAGAGATCTTCCGACCCCTCCTCCGCAGTTCCTTATTGATATTTTGATCTACAACGCCAGTTGGCAGGAACACCTCAAAGATGTGGAGCAAGTGTTGGTGATTCTCCGACAGCACCAACTCTATGCTAAGCTATCCAAATGCTCCTTTGGACAAGCAGTAGTCGAATACGTGGGTCATATAGTCTCGGAACAAGGGGTACATGCCGATCCAAAGAATATTGAGAGCATGCAAACGTGGCCCCGACCACGCATAGTTCGTGCCCTTCGAGGCTTCCTCGGGCTGATGGGCTACTACCGACAGTTCGTGAAAGACTATGAAAAGATAGCACGGCCGCTCGCACAGTTGTTACATAAGGATGCGTTTTGCTGCAAGAGTAGGCGGAAATGGCGTTCCAGACTCTCAAGATAATGATGACTACCACGCTGGTGCTAGCCCTACCCAATTTCACTAAGGAGTTTATACTGGAGACCGATGCATCAAGCGTCGGGATAGGGGCTGTCCTCATGCAGGAGGGACGACCGATAGCCTTCTTTAGCATGGTTTTGACACCACAAACACTGGGCTTATCTACCTACGAGAAGGAAATGCTAGCCCTTATACATGTCGTGATCCTATGACGACCGTATGTTCTGGGGAGACACTTCAAAGTACGAACTGATCACCAGATCCTGAAACATTTCTTGGAACAACAAGTGACTTCTCCTCTGCAGCAGAAATGGGTGACGAGGTTACTGGGCTATGACTATGTGATCGTGTACAAAAAAGGGAAAGAGAATGTGGTCGCAGACGCACTGTCCCGCATACCAGAGGGGACGCTTCACCACATCTCCGGGCCGCTGATTGGGGCTTTAGAAGACATACGAGCAGAGATTATGCAGGATCCAGATTTACATCCAATTGTGGAGTCACTTCAACAAGGGCAGGCTACTACTCTAGGGTTTCACTTACAGAATGAGCACCTATACTACCACGACAGGGTGGTCATATTGGCTTCATCACCATGGAAGATCGTCATGTTGCACGAATTTCATTCATCGCCGATAGGGGGTCATGTGGGTGTTCTCCGCACTCTTTAGCAGGTACGGGCTAATGTGTTCTGGAAGGGCCAACGGAAGGATGTTCAACAATTTTTGCAACACTGCGAGATATGCCAGCGACAGCAAATATGAGACCACGTCGCCCGCGGGCCTGCTTACTCCTCTGGAGATTCCACAACAAATTTGGGACATGGTTTCTATGGACTTCATCGATGGCCTACCAAGATCTCAGTGGCAGACAATTTTCCTGGTTGTAGTGGATAAGTTGTCCAAATACGGTCACTTCTTGGCCTTACACCATCCCTATATGAGGTAGTCAGTAGCTAATTAATTTGTACTGGAGATAGTTCGACTTCACGACATTTCTCGGGCCATCATCTCTGATCGGGATTCGTGTTTGTGGACAACTTCTGGAGGGAGCTATTCTGGCTACAGGACACTCGGCTATGTATGAGTATTGCCCACCACCCCCAGACAGACGGATAGATGGAGGTGCTTAATCAGGGGTCGAGACGTACTTACGATGTTTTGTGATGGATGCACCCCGCACTTAGACCCGTTGGCTCCATTGGCCCGAATACTGCTACAATACCTCATGCCACACTGCAAGTAAACTCACTTCGTTTGAAGTTGTGTACCGGCGGGCCGCCTCGACCTTGGGGAATATGAACCAGGAGGCACGCCACTACTAGCTGTTGATCGGGAGTTGCGCGATCAAGATCGTACTCTTGCCCTTCTGCGTGAAAACCTCCTGGCCGCTCAAAACAGAATGAAAGTTCAAGCAGATAAACATAGGACGGAACGGAAGTTCGTAGTCGGAGATGAGGAAGCTCAGTCTGCAACCATACAGACAAACCTCAGTGTCTCGGAGAATGAATCAGAAGTTAGCAACACGCTATTACGGGCCCTCCAGAATCATCCAGAGAGTGGGACCGGTTGCCTATACATTGGCTCTGCCGGAAGGATCGCGTATTCACCCAACATTCCATGTATCCTTGCTGAAAAAGAAGACCAGGGACACAATACAGGTGTGCCCTACCCTGCCTGAAGCAACCCACAGTGGGGAACTTCGATCGCTTCCAGAGGAGGTACTGCTTACGAAATGGAAGAAGCGCGGTACCGAGTACCACCAGGAGGTTCTCGTCAAATGGAAGAACTTATTGGCGGCACACAACACATGGCTTGATTTGCTCGAGTTCCGAGTACTTTATCCAGACTTTCATCTTGAGGACAAGCTGTCTGTTGATGATAAAGGGAATGTTATGACCCCGCATAACAGTCGATTCACGGGTCAGCAATACGCGCGGCGGCGGAAGGAGGCAACACAAAATAGGGCTGAACCTATCTGTTACGGAATTGGGAGAAAAATACTGTGTACCTCATATGGAGGTCTCACCCTTTATTTATATTAAAGTGGAGAACATAACATTAGCGATACATAGTGTGGGACAAATGTAAATGCTTCTAATAACACTCCCCCTCAAGTTGGATCGTGGGAACTTCCCAAACATAACTTGTTACATATGTAGTTCATTCTAGTCCCCGTAACCCCTTTCATAAAAATGTCTGCAACTTGGTCACCGGTCTTCACATGCTTTAGAGAAATAAGGCCTTCTTCATATTTCTCTCTAACAAAGTGGCAGTCAGCCTCTATGTGCTTCGCGCGTTCACGAAATACGGGATTAGTGGCTATCTGGATTGCAGCTTGATTGTCACACCATAGAGGAGTGAGGATCTTGAACTGGATACCCGATTTCACAGAAAATCTGCCTCACCCACATGATCTCAGCAACAGTGTGGGCAATGACACGATATTCTGCCTCAGCACTAGATCTGGCAACTGTGGTTTGTTTCTTGCTCTTCCAGGAGATGAGATTACCGCCCATGAAGACCGTGAATCCCGTGGTTGACTTTCGAGTTGCTAAGCATCCTGCCCAGTCAGAATCAGTGTATGCCTCTAGATTGGAATGACCTCGACTCTTGTATGCAATTCCCAAACCAGGATCCTTCTTCACATATCTGACAATCCGAAGAACAGAGTCCCACTGAGACATAGTTGGCGTCGCCATGAACTGACTGACCTTACTTACCGCGCAAGCAATGTCAGGACAAGTCATGGTAAGATAGTTTAACTTTCCAACTATTCGACGGTACTTTTCTGGTGAAATCAAACAGTTTGCTTTCGGCATGAAGACTCTTTTCTCTGGTTCCAGTGGGGAATCCACATGGCCACAGTTAACCATCTCAAGATCAGATATAAATCGAGAGCATATTTGCATTGGCAAATAAAGAGAGAGTGGTCATCTTGAGTCACCTCAATCCCAAGGAAATACCGCAATGTGCCTAGATCTTTTGTTTGGAAATTAGAGTGTAAGAATGCTGTTGAGATTTGATATTCCGTCATAGTTGCTGCCTATGATAACAATATCATCAACATATACCAGTAGCAGAAAGTACCAGCCGAGGAGTTCTGATAGAAGAGAGAGGAGTCTTTAGTACACTTGGTAAGCCCGAACTGGGTAACAACGGCTCGGAACCGAGCAAACCAAGCCCGAGGGGATTGCTTCAATCCATATAGGGAGGCGAGGAGACGACACACCTTGATATGCTCCCCCTCAGCAACGAACCCAGGTGGTTGCTCCATATACACTTCTTCATCCAGGAGCCCATGGAGAAAAGCATTCTTGATATCCAACTGGTGTAAAGTCCACTGGTGGAAGGCGGCGAGAGAAAGGAGGATGCGAAGAGAGGACATCTTTGCAACCAGAGCGAATGTTTCATCATAGTCCACACTATAAGTCTGAGCATAACTTTTGGCAACCAACCGAGCTTTCAGGCGGTCCAGAGAACCGTCTGCATGCACCTTGACAGAGTAGATCCATTTGCATCCAATTGCCTTCTTGCCGGAAGGTAAGGGAACCAGATCCCATGTATGATTCTGTTGGAGAGCATTCAATTCATCATGCATGGCTACCACCCATCCCGGATCGGCCTTCCGCCACAGTGGAGGGTAGATGATAGCGATCAAGAGTCGAGTGCAGCGCAGTATGAGAAGCAGACAAGCCCTGGTACGAGCTAATATAGAGTGGTTGTTCCCGACACGCCCGAACTCCTTTTCAGAGTGCAATAGGAACCTCTGGGCTGGCTGGCGTAACCGAAGGAGGAACAAGAGAAGGGTCTTCCGGAGGAATAGTCGGCGTATCATCGGTAACCGAGTTAGGCTGAGGTGGTGACACCACTGTACTATCAGAAGAGCGACGAGAGTAAACTTGCCCCCATAGAGGGGAGAACAGATCAGTCTGTGAAAGGATAGCAGTGTCAGGCCTAGGGACCAAGAGAGTATCAAGAGAGTGATTAGGATGGGAGGATCCAGGAAAGAGATATGAGTCGGTCTCCCGGAAGACGACATCAACTGAAATAATGTATCGGCGTAGATCAGGAGAGTAACACCGATATCCTTTGGTGGTTCGAGAGTAGCCGAGGAAGATGCATTTCAGGGCGCGAGAATCAAGCTTGGAGACAGAGGAACGAGCGTCCCGAACGTAGCAAACACACCCAAAGACCTTCAAGGGAAGGGGGTGACCGTGATGGTCAGGATAAAGAGTGTGGTAGGGTGTCTCCTCCTGAAGGATGTGAGTGGGAAGATGATTAATGAGATGGGCAGCCGTGAGAACGACATCACCCCAGAAGTGGTTGGATACGTGTCGGTGGTGAAGGATTGCCCGGGTGACCTCAAGAAGATGCCGATTCTTGCGTTCGGCAACACCATTCTGTTGAGGGGTAGCCGGACAACTAGTTTGGTGGATGATGCCTTTGTCAGAAAGAAAGAGAGACATGGACCGAGACAGGTATTCCCGGCCATTATCAGTATGAAGACACTTAATACGAACAGAAAATTGAGTAAATATTTCATTCCTTAAATGCTGAAAAATAGAAGGTAGCTCAGAATGATTTTTCATTAGATATACCCAAGTTGTTCGAGAAAAATCATCAATGAAAGTGACATAATACTTGTGCCCTAACAATGTAGGAACAGGGCACGGTCCCCAAATATCTGAATGAAGCAAATCAAAAGGTGCAGAAGCACGAACATCAAGACGAGGACTGTAGCTAACTCTGTGAAGTTTAGCAAACAAACAAGACTCACAATTGAGATGAGAAACTTTCCCAAGCTCAGGATACAGACGACGCATGACCTGCATAGACGGATGACCGTGACGATAATGAAGATCCAGGAATTTGGTGGAGGCCGCGGAGCAAGCAAAGTGGGATACTTCCTCCAGGACATAGACACCACCACGCAGCTTCCCTCTACAAATAATAAGGCTCGTCGACTGTTCCTGAAAAATGCAACCAGAAGAGGTGAATATAACAATACACTTTAAATCAGCTGTAAGTTTACTAATAGACAAAAGATTGTAGGCAGATTGAGGGACAAGCGCCACTAAGGAGAATGACATATCAGGTGTCACATTGCAGCTACCAAACCCAACGACAGGGACAGTTGAGCCATCTGCAACAGTAATCGAGGCTCCACGATGAGGTTTGTATGAGTGTAAGATACCTGAGGAACTAGTCAGGTGATCAGAGGCGCCAGAATCAACGAGCCACTGGATCGGCCGTTGTGAGGTACAAACGGACTGAATGGTTTGAGCCACAACCGCACTAGGAGGCGGTGAGTCAACGTGTAGAGCTTGCAGGTGTCGATACTCATCTTCGGATATTTCAATAGTACGCGATCCCAGAGGTAGAGCAGTAGAGTTAGCCAGGTGCGCCGACCGAGGTGGAGGAGGTTTGGTGGCCCATTCTGGTCGTCCATGAATCAGCCAACATGTATCCTTTGTATGTCCCCGACGCCCGCAATGGGCACAATGTCGCGTGTCCGAGTCACGACCACGGCCAGAGAACCCCCCCACCCCCCCACCCCCCCACCCCCCCACCCCCCCGACTAGCGCCCCGACCTCCTCCTCGTGAGGCAAGAGCCATTGACTCGCCGGAGGACGTATGTTGAGCAGACGACGAGGTACCGATAGAACCAACCTCAGTAAGCCGATGGTACACACTAGCGGTCTGAAGAGTAGTAGGACTTGCGAGCATTTCAGTCTTCGTGGTGGAGAAGTGAGGCTCCAATCCATTCAATAGCCATAGGAGCACAAGGTGTTCACGTTGAGCCCGATGCCCTTCCCTAGTAGAGGGAATCTCCCAAAGATCCAAGATCTCATCGGCGAGAACTTTCCACTCGGCAAAGTACTCAGTAACAGGACGCGCGCCTTGGCGTAGTTCAGCGATTTTGGGAAAGAGTTCACCAAGACGAGAGAGGTTGTTGGCCTGAGAGAACATCATGTGAAGAGTGTCCCATAGTTCTTTGGTGCTGTCGCAGTTCTTGCACATTTGATGGACGGAGGGATCCATAGAACTTAGGAGAAGAGCAAAGATGCGACAATCATCACTATACCAGTTGTCATGTTCGGAACTCCCTACTGCATGGGTTGGGAGACGAGTAAGATGATGTGTACGGCGGATGCCTGCAAGAGACATAGTAATCCCCTTCTTCCATAACTGAAAATTGGAGGAGGTAAGGATCGTAGTCGCAATCCTCGCGTTTGGAGGAAAGGAGTTAAGGGAATCCCTGGAGGGAACCAGCGTGCGAAGGCGAGCGGGAGCGAGCGGGATGCGGGATCCGAGCGAAAAAAAAACCCTAATTTCTCCCCTCTGATACCTTGTTACGGAATTGGGAGAAAAATACCGAGTACCTCATATGGAGGTCTCACCATTTATTTATATTAAAGTGGAGAACATAACATTAGCGATACATAGTGTGGGACAAATGTAAATGCTTCTAATAACACTATCGGTTCAGCCCTCCCCAATTAAACCGCGACGGCTCGGGGCAGGTTCGGGACCGGCCCCCTCTTGGCCCAGAGGTATAAATACCTCTAGGGCTGGTCTGGTGGAGAGGAAAAGAACTATTCAGATATTCCCCTCTCTTTCTCTCAATTCCTAACCCTAATTCCTCTCTCCCTCCTCATGTCTCTACTTTTCCTCTCGTCATTTCTATCACTAACCCTCCTTTTTTCTCCCTCAAGGTGGCTCCAACGGGAATCAACAAATAGCAGACCTAAATCACTCTTAATCTCACTCACAACAACCTAAATCACTCCTAATCAAACGTCAACGTTCAATCATTCATCAACAACCCAATCGAAATCAGCACTCATGAATAGGAAACACAATAATCTATAACTCTCTCAAAAGGAAAACCAACACAAGCAGCAATGCCCGGAAACATTCATCAAATTTGACAGTAAGGAAGGAAAACATTTCAATAATCAATCATCACCCCAACATTAACTGATTACATCCCTTTTGTAGGGCAAAAGAAACAGAGCAAATACCAAAAAGTATTCTTGATTTCCGTCTCCGTCACATGCGTCGATTGTGGCTTGGAACCTAGACATGAGCTGAAACCAACGGGAACGACATCGTGGCAGTCGGTTGGTATTCACACACCGCAGGATTGTGGCGGCGTCGTGGGGTGAAACAAGCGGAGGAAGCGTCAAGATCTGCGGGCTTGCGGTTGGGGGAACCCTAACCCACATCTTTACTGAAAATCGGGAGAACTGGAGTTTGGACCAATGGAGGAGACAATTGTGCTTGGGCTTGCTGGAGAAGCGTTGAACCGGCTAAGTAGGACTTCACAAATACATATATATATATTTCCCAACACAAAATACAACATTACATGAATTAAAAATTCAAAATGAAATGCATATAAATATGCAAATCTCAGGGTGGATAGCGATCCGGACGGGTGCGGCGTCAGACACATTTGCGTCGACCTGATCTGAGCTGGTCTCCTCCAGTAATGAAGATAGATAGCCTATAAAGAAATTACTGGTTATTAATGTATTGTTGAAAAGTAATTTATCTCAATTATCAAGAGCAAACATTGGTGCATTATTGGGATCTTGAGACACTTCATGTAGGATCCTAAAGTCAGACAAAGAAAATTTGGATATTTGAAAACTTACCCAGAGTCAGGAATCATGTTATCCTTAAAAGGGACAAATGATCACACTATGCTATAGTGAGGTATTCATTGATGCAGATTGGGCATACTTGTAACTTGATAGAGTAAAAAACTTATTGATGTTCAACCGCTGATGTTGTTGCTCGTTCGAATGCAGAAACCGAGTTTAGGTTGATGGCTTGAGGTATTTGTGAATGACTATGGATGAGGGTTCTAATGATAGATTTAGAACTCTTAACAGAAGCACCAATTAGGTTGCATTGTAATAATAAGACGACCATTAACATTGCTCATAATCCATCACACTAACTTTGTTTTGTTCAAAGATCAACTTGCAGACTTATTCAAAAAAGGGCTCAGAAAAGTTTCTTTCCATCTTAGCATTGACAAGTTGAACATGGTTAACTCTCATACTCAACTTGACGGGTTAGCGTAAAGAGAAATTGGTTCAGTTGGCCCCACTGGTGTGGCGTTGGCCCACTTGCGAGGCTGAGCTCCTCTCATTCAGAGACTTAACTAAGTGGAAATTCCACTCATCCAGATGAGTCTCTTTTTCAACGGATGGTATTCCAAGCACTGCATTGTGCGGTAAGGGCTTTCTTAAAGTGTTTTACAGCTTCCTTTTTGTTACTCTTGAAGCAGTATTCTTGGTGCCATGTATAGAGATGGAATTAATAAGTCCATTGTTCTTTCTACTCATCACCGAAGCATGCAAGAATTTAGTGTTCCCCATCTTGGATGACCTTCATCTCTAAACTTTTGCTGCCAGAAGAGCTCTTGGAGCAAAGAGAGATTGAAATGTTTTGTGGTTTCAGTTAGACCGTTCTTGTTTGTTTTGTTTGGATCAAAATCCCAATCTAACTCTGTTTTTTGTAAGCCAGCAGTAGCCAAAAGTATCCCCTGTTACAAGCTTTCAGAATTTTAGTTTTTCAGTGACAATCGATGGGATATTACTCTCCACATTGAAATTGCAGTTATCAGTAATGAGGTGAAGGAAAGATGGGCGAGTAATCCAAATGGACAGGAATTTGACAAGCAGCGGACCTAGCTTGTCATGAGAATGCTATTTAAATTGCAGAGGAGACCAAGGCTTCGTTTTTGGGTGTTTTTTCTCCTCTCTGTTTAAAAAAACACACTAATTTTTTCCTCTTTGAATAGCCTGAATATGGAACCACCGACCCCCTAAAAAGCTAGTTTATGTGTGATTCCAGTCACAGAGAAAATCCCATTCAAGAACACTGTCTTATCTTCATCTCCAATTACTCCATCTTCAGCTGCCGCCGCCCACCCAAATAGGCCCTGAATTTGTTTTATGAAGATTGGTAACAGAGGTGATAGGTAGTTCAATATTTCAAAGATGATTAATTCATAACCTATTGAGCTTCCCCCAGATACATTTGTTCCAATTGTTCTTATTCCCTAGAAAGTCAACTTAGGGTCCTGCCCAAACAATTTCTGAAGATCCATAAGAGATCGGATGATGACAGGGATGTTCGAAGCATCCCATATCTTCTTGCCCTCTGAATCTTGGAGGCACTCCAAATGATTGAATTTGAAACAGGGCTGAGAACAACTGTGTTAATTCTCAGTCAGGTTTTGGGCAGACTGATATGATACCTGCTGGTGATAAATCCTTGTCACCATTTATCTTAGTTGGGTTGAAAACCAAAGAATCACATATGGAATTGAGGTTGGTTAAGGCCCTGTTTACAGCACGGTTTGCGCTCTGTTGCGGTACCTTTTGGAGATGCTTGCCCCCCAATGAAGGCATTGACCTCCGTTGGCATTCCGCTTCTACCGGAGAAGGGGAAAATTCTGCCGCGGCTTCATTTCTTACCAGAGACGACCACTGGATGAGTGTGGATGTGAGGTGATCATTACTTGCTAACAATGAATGATGATACTGTCCCATTTCTTATACCTCATTGAAGAAATGGAAGTGTTTGAGTAAGCTCTGTTTTGAGCTCCTGTGTCATTTTTCATTGAAATGTGGGAGCTCGATTTTTCACCTGGCCCACTGACACTGCTCTCCCAAATAGGGCCCAAGTTTTCAGACGATCATGTTATTCCATCAAATTACCCTGTGCAACTTGCTAACAACTGCAAACAATGTCATTGTCTTCAGTAGGGGGAATCTCATAAACAGGTGTTCTATCAGCATTTTGGGCAGATTCAAGGGTGTTAAATCTGATCATTAACAGCTATTAAATGGTTCTCCATGTCATTTACTTCTTCCTCCAAGATGGGCCCTTCTATATCCTTGTTTCTTAGGATAGTGCTGCCTTGCTTGCAACATAGAGAGTAATATAGAGAGGTCTTATCAAAGTAGTAATTCTAATCCTCTACCGCTACTCTAGAGTTTCAAGACTCAATATCGAGTTGTTTAGGAGATTCTATGTGTTGAAAGGGGGTCGGCCCACTCATGTGAGTATCCCGGGCCGCCCCTAGCCGGACTGCAGTCCACCGGCCCCAACCCGCTCTCCACACAACCGCGTACGATCAATCTCCCAAACTAGGCTGACCTCCCTTTAACTGGTTTGTGGCGTGTTGTTGAGGTCGGCGAGGCGTTGCGCTTGCCCGGCCTCGATCCCCCGACCTTCTTTCGATGAGAAGTGATCCAGTTAAGCGCTCCTACGGGGAATTCCCAGGAGGTCACTCATCCCTGAACTACTCCCATCTGAGCATACTTAACTATAGAGTTCTTTCACTTCCCATCACCAATTGATATGCAGCTGAATTGATGTTGAGAAGTGAATGAACTTTATAGTTAAGTGTGCTCAGATGAGAGTAGTCTTGTGATGGGGGACCTCCTGGGAAGTCCTTGTAGGGGCGCTTAACTGGATCATTTCTCATCCAAAGGAGGTCGGGGGATCGAGGCCGGGCAAGCGCAGCGCCTTGCCGACCTCAACAACCCGCCACAAACTAGTTAAAGGGAGGTCATCCCGGTTTGTGAGATTGACCGCACGCGGTTGTGTGGAGAGCGGGTTGGGACTGGTGGACTGCAGTCCGGCTGGGGGCGGCCCGGGACACTCACATGAGTGGGTCGGCCCCCTTTCAACACCATGGCCAAGTTGAGCTCAACATAGGCCCCAGCTTTATCAGTCCTTGACTCTTAATAACGCCATTTTGATCAACAATCAAGAGCTTGCCAATGGGAGTGACAATAGACTTCAACATTTTGTGGTGATGAAATAGAGGCAGATTTTTTCCATCCATTTTCTGATCACCTAGGACGATCGCACGCGGTCGAAAAACAAACACGTACGACACGCAATCAAAAAATGATTGCATACGACCCAGAATAATAAATCAATCAAAATCATTCTGCAAAACATCATCGAAGGTAGAAAAAGAAGGGTCATCGGAATGGGTTTCCTTATCTGTTGTATCCCTTTTTCTCGGGGAGGAAGATACTGTAGAAATATGTGGAAACCGAGAGAAATAAAAGAAATATTTTATTATATTTCTCATGCATGCATACACACAAGTATTTGTACACTTATATTGGAAAAAAGAGAGGAACAATAATCTCAATCTAAGATGTGATACTAAATCCTAAAGAAGTAGTGGGCTTTAGTTGGGCTTTGTCTTCAACCTTTTTTTTACATATTTTCTTTAACACTCCTCTGCAAGCTGGAGCATACAGACCGTAAGTACCTAGCTTGGACAGAAACTGACAGCATAGCGGTCGTGGAAAGACCTTGGTGAGAATGTCGGCGACTTGCCCAACAACAGGGACATGTTTCAAATTTATGTTCTTTTGTTGAACCTTCTCCCGAATCAATTGACAATCAACTTCGATGTGTTTGGTACGTTCATGAAATATAAGATTCTTGGCAATATGTATGGTAGCTTGACTATCACAAAAGAGAGTAGCCGGTGAAGGGAGTTTAACACCCAGGTCACTTAAGAGGTTTTCCAATCATGTAAGCTCAGTCACAACATAGGCCAGTGAACGATACTCAGCTTCAGCAAAAGAGCAAACAACCACAGACTACTTCTTACCGCGTCAGGTGATTAGGTGTCCTCCAAAATAAGTAAAAATATCCACTTGTGGAGCGACGATTGTCTAGAGAGCCAGCGTAGTCAACGTCAAAGTATGCAATAAGAAATAAGATAAAAGAATGCTTGCATACAAGCCCTTGCCCATGAGCGGTCTTCAAGTATCGAAGGATGCACTCAACTGGCTATATGTGAGATATTTATTGAGCATGCATGTATCGACTGATAACTCCAATAACAAAGGATATATCGGGTCTTGTAAATGTAAGATAAATCATCTTTCCTACAAGACAGTGATAATATTATGGGTTTGGAAGGAGAAGATCGGGGTCGGAGTCATGAGCACAGAGTTTGTGTTTGACTTCCATTGGTGTATCGGCAGTCTTGCATCAGAGTAGCCAACATCTTGAAGGAGGTCAAGACAGTACTTTCATTGAGATAAGACAAAATCATCAGGACGCCGTGCTACCTCAAACTAAGAAAGTACCGAAGATTTCCCGGGTTTTTAGTTTGAAAAACAAAGATCAGGTGTTGTTTGATCATGTGTATTCCTTTGAGATCATCTCTCATAATCAAAATATCATTCACATACATCAAGAGAATCATTGTGCCAGTTGGATGACGATGAGTGAGAATAGAGAAGTTGGCCGAGCTTCGAGTGCACCCAACAATACGAACAACCTGACTAAATTTGTCAAATCATGCTCGAGAAGACTATTTGGGTCTATAAAGATATTTCTTCAGATGACAAACAAGAGACTCCTCCGTGGTGTCAAATCCAGGAGATTGTTGTATGTAGATAGTCTCCTGTAAATTTCCATTGAGAAACATTCTTGACAACCAGTTGATGCAACTCCCATTGTCGATGAATAATATGGGGATCAAGACACGAACAATATTTAGTTCTGCGATAGGAGAAAAGATCTCGTCATAATCCAGGCTTTGTTGCCGAGTAGAGCCACGAGCCACAGGGCAAGCATTTAAACATTGAACTGTCCCATTCAGACCATGATTGATGGCAAAGACCCATTTATGTCCCACACAAGTCTGTCCATGAGGAAGATGGATTAGTTTCAAGTTTGATTTGCCCAAAGAGCAGACATTTCCTCATCCATGACAATTTGCAATCCCGGATGTTGAAGAGCCTTTTTCAAAGAATTATGGTTGAAATAAAGGAGAGATGTTGTGGATTTTTGGAATACCGGAGAGAGGCGATGCAAAGACACATAATTGGCCTGGGGGTGAGCAATCAAGACGGGTGTCAGATTTTTAGGTCGTGCGATATCAGCAGTAGGGGGCACCTGTTGTAGAGCATTAGACCGAGGAGAGCGACGAGTATACACACGAAGAAGAGGTGGTTTTGTTGTGATGGTGGTTGGTGTTAGGAGTAGTGGCGTCAGGTTAGAAGTAATAGGAACAGTTGGACGTGGAATTGTACGAGGCGTTGGAGGAGCACTAGCAAAGAGTGATAAGGTCGGTCTTTGGGGAACTAACAGATGTAACAACCATTCGACCAGTAAGAGAGTAGCATGCTTAACCTTTCTGAGTGCAAAAGTAACCAACGAACATACATTTGGTAGCACAAGGAGCAAACTTGTTGGTGGACAAAACAAGATTATAAACATAGCTGGTGCAGCTGAAGACACAAAGCGTGACTGGAAAGGGAGATGTGGAGAGAAAAATAAGGATAAAAGGAGTCGCAAAGTTGAGAATAGAGGAGGGCATCCGGTTAATGTTGTAGCAAGCTGTAGACAATGCAAAATGCTAATAAAAATTGAGAACTTGCTTTTGAAATATAAGGGACCGAGCGACCTCAATGAGGTGGTGATTCTAGTGTTCAACTACTTCATTTTATTGGGGGGGGGGAGTATATGCACAAGATGTTTATCACGCTCATTGCCAATTCGAAGTGTTTTAATTATGTTGGAAAACTGGGAACGGGTCTCCGTAAGAAAGGTATGAAACACATGAGTTAGTTCAAAGAGATCCTAGAGTAAATATAATTATATCATGCGAGGGTAATCATCAATAAAAATAAGGAAATAACGATAACCAGAGACACTTGTTGTATAAGGTCCTCAAATATCTGAATGAACTAAAATAAAAGGAGAATCACTCCGAGTACAATGAAGAGAGAAAGACGAATGATGTTGTTTGTCAAAGATACAAGACTCATTGGTGAAATCTTTGAGGGATAGAGTGGGAAGAGATTTCTTGAGAATGTGGAGAAGGGCATGTCCAAGACGCCAATGCTACTCAACAGAGTTAATAGAGGAGAGACTTAAGAGAGAGATGTCTAGAATGTAGAGCCCATTTGTCATTTGCCCTCTACTAATGATTGTCTGCGTCTGTCGATCCTACACAACAAAGGAGGTGAAAGAAAAAGTTACATAACAATCAAGATCTCGAGTTAAATCATAAATGACTAATTAAGAGAAGATTGAAGGGAGAGCCCGGAACATGAAGAATCGAACGAAGAGAGATGGAGGGAGTGAGAGGCACGTCGATTGATTCAGAAATCGAGGTGGTGTCTCCATTTTCCATAGTGCTGTACTTGGGGTGCTCATATTTCAAGTATTGAGGGGGTTCCTTTGGAGTAATATGGTGGGTTGCTTCAGAATCCATAATCTAAGTTGGGTTATAGGAGAAACAGAAGATACCTTCATTGGAGGTAGACGCAACAGAGCCGGGGGTGCGACTGATCATCCCTTGAATTTGCTGGAGCTAGGTGCGCAAAGCATCAATGTCTGTTTGAGTGTTGGTCGGGGCATTAACGATAATAGAGGCATGCTGGTGCGGTGGCACACCGTGCTTACGATAATATGTGCCCTCGAGATGACCATCCCTACCGCAATAGGTACACTTGAGGCGGCACGACTATTTTGACCCCTACCTTGGAAGAGATGCGAACTCCACGAGCAGATGGAGGAGCGGGATGAGATGTAGAAGATTGCTGGAGCATGGCCGGGGAGAAAGCCCTAGGAGCATTGGTGGGTGGGGTGACCTTTAAAAGCATGGATCACACATCTGAAAGAGAGGGAATGGTGGAGGAAGATAAAAATTGAGCGCAGACACCATGGGGATGAGGGGGAACACGAGGCATTATCATGACGATGCCAACTGCTTTTTTCTGAGCACGTTGGGCAGCAAGATCTGCTGTTGGTGGATGTTGTTGAATCCAGGTCTCAACTAGAGTTTTAGATCACACAACAAAAGGGATTAAGTCTCTAGCCACCCCGAGTCGAGAGATTGAAGGTCTGCAGTGATGTTAAGCAGGTGTTATAAGCTATTCTGGCCAGAATAAAGGGAGTGAAGTTCCCCTCCCACATGACTTTGACCGTCTCATGATACATAGTCATATGATAGGGTTCACTATCCATCGAATTTAGTATCCATGAATGGACATGACCGTCATCACGAAGCCATTCCTCGGCGGGTTTAGGCGGAGTAGCTTTTGTCAGATGGTGAATGAGGCTTTTGGTCTGCATAACACAACGAACGGAGTGAACCACCCACTCAACAAAGTTCTTCCCGTTAAAAGAGATGGTGGTGATCCGAAGTTCATCATGAATTTAAGGTAGTGGTGTAGCAGCACAGGTCCGAAGAGACGAGGACGTCTATGACACTTGGCGAGAAGCACAGTCATGCCGAGGTCACGGTCACACCAAGGAACTAAGCAGGAATTTGGCGAACAAAAGAGCTTGTGGGATAGGAGCTCTGGCAGTTACGAACTTTGGTGGTTAGGAGCAGCATACATTAGTTCAGACGAAGCCATGGCAATCAGAAGTTGTGAACAGGAGCTCTGGAGAGCATGTGCTCTGGCGGGCAGAAGCAACGAGCAGGGGCTGCGATCAAAAGCTTGGCGAGAAACCACCAATGATCGCAAAGGAGCGACAAGCAGGAGTTGCGTTCAGACATAGCGAGCAGTAGCGACGAGCAAAAGGTCTGGTGGGCAGAGGCTGCGAGCGGACGCAGTGAGCGGTTGCAACAAGCTAGAGTTGCGTTCAAAAGCTTGGCACAAACAAGATGACTCGGTTATCAAAGACGTTAGAGATGAGAAGCCTCAGGAGACCTTTAAGCAAGTGGGTCCCGGTTGTCAGCGAGGGAAATCTAGAAAAGGAGGAAGGGAGGCAATCGATTGCCGTTGGTAGCAGGGAGGGACAGGAGCCCGCGATCAGATGAGGGAGCTCACGGTCAGAAGAAAAGAAGAAAAATAACTTTAGGAGCTGTTTCACTTTGATACCATGTAAAAATATTTGAGAAATGAGGGAAATAAAAGAAACATTTTATTATATTTCTCATACATGAGTACACAAGTATTTGTACACTTATATATGAAGAAAGAGAGAAACAATAATTTCAATTTAAAATGTGAGACTAAATCCTAAAAAAAGTAGGAAGTGAGCTTTAGCTGAGCCTTGTCTTGGGTCTTTTTACATATTTTCTTCACTAAATACAAATACAGTGTTTGTTCTTTTCCAATCCATGAGGTGACCTCTGATTATTCGTATCTTGACTTTTGATTTTATATTTCTACTGCATTTGATGAAAAATATTCTTGCAAAAACACATGAATTGTCTTAAGCATTACAAAAGAAAGATCAAGATATTGTAAATGCAATGAATTTTGTGAAGGTTTCAAAACATCTACTCTTCAAAATGAGGAATGAAGATTTTGAATGACAAACCTTCATGATTGAAGTATCCACTTTTTGTAGCAAGCATGGTATAGAAGTCCCAGATATGGATGAAAAGTATGTTCAACCAGGGAGATCAAGACGTCGAGCAAATGAGATTACAAATGTCCATCACTTTAGAGTTGAATTTTTTAATACAGTACTGGATTGTATGTTAAATGAATTGAATGAGCGTTTTGATGAACTTAACACTGAGTTGTTGTTATGTGTTTTTTGCCTTGATCCCAGCGATAACTTTGGTTCATATGACAAATAAAAGTTACTTCGACTTGCAGAGTTCTATATATACGATTTCAGTGCATTAGAACTGCAATTACTTGAAGGTCAGCTTGATACTTATATTTGTGACATGCACATAATTTCAGTTGATATATTATCTCACGTTAAAGGCATAAATGGACTTCTTCAGCTATTAGTGGAATTGAAAAAGGACAAACATTTTCAGTTAGTTTCCAGATTATTAAGGTTGGCATGTCTCCTTCCAGTTGCAACAACGACCGTTGAAAAGATGTTTTCTGCAATGAAGATCATAAAGGGTCGTTTGCGAAACCGAATGAGTGATGAATTGATGAATAATTGCTTAATTGCTTATATTGAAAAAGATGTTGCTGATGAAATTACAAATGACACAATTATCTATTGCTTTCAGAACATATGTACAAGAAAAGTAGCTTGTTGAGAAGTAAGTTTTATCATGTTATTTTTTGCTCTATAAATCTACAATGTAGTGTTGAATGATTAGAAATTTGAATATTTATATTCACTTTTGAATTAACACTATTGATGTATAAATATTTAAATAATATTGTTACTTGATTTTAAATTTAAATTAATTGTGCCCGGGCTTCAAAAATTTCCTAGTTCCGCCACTGTTATTTGCCCCGGTGATTTTGGTCAAAAACACCATTATCGTAAAATGTATGTTTGGCAAGATAAAAATTATGACCGCTACCAAGAAAACACCATTATCATAGAATATATGTTTGGCAAGATAAAAGTTACGGCCGTTACCAAGAAAATAAACTAATTTTGAGTAATGTTTTGAAAATTGGACCGGACGGTTTAACCGATCAGACTACCGACCGGTGCACCAAGCGGTTCAATCTGGATTCTGAAATTGCTCCACCCAAAATCAGTGAACCTGCCAGTCCACCCGTATAACCGCTAATTAGAGCGAGTTTAGCCCAACTGGGCGGGCTTTGACTGGGGTCAGAAGGGCCTAAAATTTTCTTTAAAATGTAGCTGCTTGTAATTTTTAGGAGCAGGCGGCCTCTTCTTATAGAATTTCCACTGTTAAGTCTTTGCATCCAGGCAATGTGGGACTATTCACAATGTCAACATACTGCATTGTTTCTCAATTCACTCCACGTGGAAATATTCCAATGGTGCTAAACGCCTAAACCTACTAACCCAAAGAAATTTAACATAAATATAAATTATTACTCCACGTGGAGATATCTCAATTCAATTATTTGATTTGTTTTTCTAATTTGATTTTTTCTTAAAATAATAATTATAAATATAAAGCTATAAATATAAAACTATAAATATAAAATAAATAAATAAATAATATATATATAATAATAATAAATATATAAAAGTATACAACTATAAAGATATGGATAAAAATATACAATTTAATATTCTTATATAGTTATAAATAATTTTAAAATGTTTTTATTATTTATTATAATATTACGGTTCAACCCTAATCTGACCGGTTGTACCGGTTGTACCGGTTGTACCGGTTGGATCTTGAACCTTTGAACTTTCCGGTTCGATCTCCGGTGTGGTTCTTAAAATCTTCGTTTTGAGCATAAAATGCATGAATTTTTTTAGGTGAGGCCCGACATTCACAAACGGCGGTTCATGACCGCCACCACGGCGCCAACCAAACCTCTAATAGGGTTCCCTTAGAAGAAACAGCTGGGGTTTCACAAACAACAATTAACCGTCGGATTCCGAGCAATTCAACCTTCACAGAAATTCCACCGCTCGCCCAAACACCATATTTATAATTTATATCACCGGAGCACCACCTCCACCTTACCGGACCATCATGTTTATATCACCGGAGCACCAAACCCCATTGATCCTAGTTGACTCATTATAACTTGAACAGCAAATTTTCAATAATTTTCTTTCTTTTGACAGAGAGAAGCTGCAGTTTTCATGGAGGGTGCTCGAGCAGCAATTCTCAAGTATATTACAGTCTAATTCGTTCATGTACTAATAAACCTAGAGTTGATATTTGATTTTGAAGTGTTTATTCAGTATTAATTATATATTAATTTAGTGCCTTTTCCAGTTTTGGCTTCTTATTTGTGTGCTGCAATTGAGGGAACTGCTCCCTTTCATCATTTTATTTGATTTTGAATTTGTTAATGTAGTACCTCAAGTAGCTCTCCTATCGAAACCAATGAAAAAATGGATTCTCTCCATTTGGAAGAGATGGATAATATTTATTTCATGATGTGGATGCATTCTCTCTTGATCTAATGATGGATAATATTTTTATAAAAAAGAAAATATAAAATGATGTAATTAGTGAAACCGTTGGATCAGTAAGAAATAGATCTGGATCGTGAAATGGATACTATTCATTTCATTTCAAATAGAGAGGACCCCCAAGATGAAAAGATGTATATACACGAGTGGCAGACACGGGCTCCGTTCCTATGACGATTGAAAGTACCTCGACCCCAACATGTACGGGGCTTCATCCATATCAATTAATTAATATAGTTTAAAATTAACACAATATAAATTAATAAATGCGAAAATTTGTTATCCATAACTTTTCAATTAAAAAAATTTACGTAATGCATATATTATCATGCATATTAAATCAACTTTAATTAAGTAGATGAGTTTAATGACAGCTTCTCAAAAATACTGCTGACAAGCGTAATGACAGACTTTCTCGAAAACACTCCTGGCATGTCTAATGATAACATATTATAGTATGTGTACAATCCCGTATTTGTTGAGTGAACTCATAAGATCGGCTAGTAGAAAGGGGAAGGAATAACTGCCATGGAGGGGGCGAGTGCAGTCTTAGGCACCGACCTCGCCAACCATTGATGAGGGCATCTCTGGCGACATGCGCCCGCTCTTAGTCTCGGGCGAGTCGCGGGTATCCAGCACCATCGGGTACTCGCCGCCCCTAGGCGAGTACGCCTTAAGCGGTGCGTACTCACCTCTCAGGGATCCCCCTTTTCTGGGAATCTCGTGTTGTCCTTCAGTTAGTAATACTAACCAACGAGATTTCGCTATTAACAGGTCAGTTTGAGCTGCGGTTAGTAATACCAAATGGCAGAATTTCACTATTCGAAAACCAATTTAAGAAAACTATAAATAGACTCCAATGACATCATTGGAAAGCGCTGGTGGTTGTTGGCGAAAGCTCTTGTGCTTCGTTAACCCGGGTTTTCGGGTTTAACATTTCTGGTGTTCTCTAGTGCCCCTTTGAGTGCCCAACTCAGCTCTGATTTGAGAGGTGATAACTCTAATTATTTCTATTTTTCATTTACTATTTTCTATTAATAGTTAGATATTATATATCAATTTTATAATCTTAAGTTTATAATTAACTAATTTTTGTATTTTATATTTATTTGTTCTAACAAAAGTATTTTCAATCTTGTATGGCTAATCTGTAGATTATTTGGAGCAGAACTGAAATTTTTTTCTTCTCGGCCCAGACACGCCCAGTGACATGCCCTCTTTGGGCGTGACACCGACGAGCTAAGAGCGTCGACGCAAATCGTCGACCTACGAACGAAGAGCCGTGACACGCCCTACGTCACGCCATCTTTGGGTGTGTCCTATAGGCGTGACACCAAAAAACAGCATCGTCGATCGAAGAACGTCGAGCTACAACTTACACGCTCGTGTCGATTTTCACACGACCGTGTCACCCTTGTACGGGGCGTGCTAGCCGTTGGAAGAACCGTTAGACCACTTCCACGTCGGATTAAATTGACACGCCCTTGTCACGCCGGTGACCAAGGGTGTGTCAGGTGCGTTTTCCAGCCAATTAATCAGCCTTTCCTGCCGTTGCCGCCAGATTGTCGTTTCCAACTTGACACGCCCCTGGTCACGGGCGTGACCAGGGGGCGTGACGCCTCCATCAACAACAATTTATTCCCGCCGTTTTCAGCTTCCCGCCGTTCTCCAGAAACAGATTTGACACGCCCTAGGTTACGAGCGTGACCTAGGGGCGTGACCAGTCATTTAACAGATTTTGGCGGTTTCTCCTCCAACGCTTCCGGGGTTTCAAGACGACGGTTTTGAGCCTGACACGCCCAAGGTCACAGGCGTGACCAAGGGCGTGATTGACCAGCAATTTTTCCTATAAATTCCAGACAGTTTCAGATGCTCAGTCAAAATTTTTGGGGAGTTGGAGTCCTGTATTTTGCTGCTTTTTATTACTGTATTTTCCATTTCCTAGCCTAGATTATTATTGTGTAAGCTTTTATTCTAGTTGTTTTTATTTCAAACATGTCTTTCCCTATCCTATTTTGTAATTTTCTAATCATGATGAGTAGCTAAATTTCATTTAGCATTTGATCATGATGAACCTTGGAATAAAATAAGTTTTTCAATTTTATCAAAAATGTCTTGCTCTTAATCTTACTCACTTACGATTTATCTTTGAATTATATTTTGTCGAATTCATATTTCGCAGATATGGTTTTCGATTTAAGATCCGTATCCTAAATGACCGAGAGGTTGCAGATACGAGGAGATCACTCAAAGATAAAAGGAGTTGCATGCACTTCTCGAGAGAGGATGACATAAATCCTCCGGATTGAAGTCAAATCCAATAGTGTGGTTCACCGCCTAAAGCAAGTTTAGGGGTTTTGACTGGCTGAGAGGTCTTAATCGATCAACCGAAGGTTAGTCAATAGCTTGAGCTCGAGAGAGACGTTTTTGTACTTTAGGAACCTCCACGGTCGAGTGAGTAAATTTAAGAACTCGCATTACTTTAATTTTCAATAAGGTTTATTTTTGCCCAAGGGAATTCTAGATCAAGTGCTAACTTCCCCAACATCGAATTTCTCTTTCTTAGTGTAACGCTTCCTTTTCTGTTTTAAACAAAAACTAACTTTTCATCCGATAAGATAATAGCTCTTTCTTATGAGTACAAGTACTCGACAAGCCCCGAGTCGAAATACGACACTTGATTCTATGCTCCGAATGATAGGTATACTTGCCTCATCGATTGGAAACACGCGTTAGCTTGGAGAAAATATTCATCAAGTTTTTGACGTCGTTGCCGAGGACTTTCTTTGTTGATATTTTGAAAGCAAGAATCTGGTAATTTTATCATTTTTTTTATTTTGTTTGTTTTCTTTTAAAATTTTAACTTTAATTGTTTATAATTAAAGTTTCTTGCGAAAGGGCCGTGCCGGATTTTCATCCCGCAATACCGCCTAGTACCTTGCAAACCCGTCATTGGGTAGTCCTTGAGAAGTCCTGGAAATTTTATTTTATAAATTTTTAAATCTTAAAACTTTTACTTTTATTTTATTTTGGTGTATGACCCGAGAGAATCCGTCAAATCTACTTGATTTAGATCCGGAGATCGAGCAAAACTTACGGCGACACCTGAGACTCCGTGACCTCAATTCTCTATATTTGGTTGAGGAATCCGTAGGTGACATCTCTTCTTCTTCTTCCCCTTCTTCTCAATTTTCTTCTATTTTGGGTAAACAAAATCCAAATATGGCCGAAGAACGGACTATGTCCTATTATGCCCGACCAAATTTGGATGAGGCGCAATCAAGTATTGTTCGACCCGCTATTGCGAACAATAACTTTGAATTGAAGCTAAGTATCATTCAAATGATACAACAATCAGTACAATTTGATGGGCTTCAAGATGAGGATCCAAATGCACATATTTCTAACTTTTTTAGAAATATGCGATACTTTTAAAATTAATGGGGTTTCCGATGATGCCATTCGGCTAATACTTTTTTCTTTTTCTTTGCGCACCAAGGCTAAATAGTTGTTGGGTTCTCTACCAAGAGGCTCCATCACTACTTGGGCCGAGATGACGGAAAAAATTCTCACGAAATATTTTCCGCCCGCTAAGACGGCCAAATTGCACAATGATATTACTTATTTCTCCCAAGTTGATACGAAAACGTTATATGATACTTGGGAGCGATTTAAGAAATTACTTTGCCGTTGTCCGCATCATGCAATCCCCGATTGGTTGCAAGTGCAAACCTTCTATAATGGCCTCAATCAACAAACGAGGCAACATATTGATGCCGCCGCCGGTGGAACGTTAAATAACAAGACACCAGCGGCCGCCCAAGAACTTATAGAAGGTATGGCCATGAATACGTATCAATGGAGTACACCCCGGTCTCATCCACCAAAGTCGACCGGGATGTACGAAATAGATACGGTTTCTTGTTTATCTCTCCAGGTTGAGAAACTACAAAAACAGATGAACGAGATGACTGCTTCCTCGTCTACACCTACCTGTGAGCCCAAATATTGAGAGCCTTCCACTATTGTCGAACATGTGGAATACATGGATAATCCGAATCGGGCACCTTATAATTCGGGTAATAATTATGGTAATACTTATCACCCGGGTATAAGGAATCACCCCAACTTCTCTTGGAGTAATCCGGGGAACGCGGCGCTCCCACCAAACACTATTCCTCCCGGCTATTTTCCACCGCAAGCTCCAAAAGCTCCTAATCTCGAGGAGTTATTTATCAAATATACGACTATAAATGATGTCAATATCCGGAATCTCACTGGATCTCTTTGTAATTTGGAGAACCAAATTGGGCAAATCGCTAAAATGCTCTCCGATCGCCAACAAGGAGCGCTACCGGGCAATACGGAGCCAAACCCAAAGGAGCAAGCCAAAGCCATCACTCTACGGAGCGGGAAGGAGGTAACCACTTCTCCACTTCCGGTTGATACTTCTCCAATTCCGGTTGATACGGAGGTAACAATTTCTTCATCTTCTCCTCCGCTTAAGCCTTCTAATTCTCATAAACCAAAAGCTTATCAACCACCTCTTCCCTATCCTTCTAGAATGCAAAAAGACCGGGTGGATGAGCACCACGGTAAATTTTTAGATATGTTTAAACAAATTCAAATAAATTTACCATTTTGCAAAATAATAGTGCAAATGGCGAAATATGCCAAGTACCTCAATGATCTTTTATCCAATAAAAAGAAACTTGAGAATATCTCCACGGTTCAGTTGAACGCGGAGTGTTCGACAGTTTTACTTAATAAATTACCCGATCCGGGTAGTTTTTCAATTCCTTATTTATTTGATGATTTATTGGTAAAACATGCGTTAGCCGATCTAGGCGCCTCAATTAATTTAATGCCTTATTCTTTAGTGAAGAAATTTGAATTAGCAGAGCCTAAGCCCACAAGAATGTGCATTCAATTGACAGATCGTTCTGTAAAGCTCCCTATGGAGATCATTGAGGATGTGCTTGTCAAAGTTGACAAATTTATCTTTCCGATAGATTTCGTCATCTTTGACATCGAAAAGGACACCGAGGTACCACTTATTCTCGGTCGCCATTTTCTTGCCACCTCGCGCGCAGTTATAGACGTTAGTAACGGTAAACTTCTCATTAGAGTCGTAGATGAAGAAGTTACCTTTACTATTGACTCGTCTATGAAAAATTCGCTCGCAAATGACGACTCATGTTATTATTTGGAGGCTTCTCCCGACGAAGACTCCTTTCCTTTTTTTGAACATTCTTAATCATCTATTGATCATGATGCCGATTTTGAAAATTTTGATTTAATTGCTTATGAAAATAGTGATAATGTTTCGATCACTCGCGCACCTATTTTCGAAATTTTGGAAGTCGGTAGTGATCGTTTGAAAACTTCTTATGATGAACCTCCCACGCTAGAATTAAAATAATTGCCTGATCATTTAGAGATTTTTTTTAGCGGAGGATTCCAAACTTCCCGTTATTATGTCAGCATACTTGACCGATGAAGAAAAAAAATTAAATTATCTAATATTTTAAAACGTCATCGCCGCGCAATTGCGTGGAAGATCACGGATTTGAGAGGGATTAATCCCTCCTTTTGCACACACAATTTTATTGGAAGAACACGCTCATAAAACTATTCAACCTCAACGCCGGCTAAATCCGAACATGAAGGAGGTAGTCAAGGCGGAGGTACTAAAGTTATTAGATGCGGGCGTCATCTATCCGATTTCGGATAGCATTTGGGTGAGTCCGGTCCAAGTGGTGCCCAAGAAAGGAGGGTTAACAGTAGTGCCTAAAGATAAGAATGAATTAATCCCTACTCGAACCGTTACCGGATGGTGGGTGTGCATCGACTACCGTAAATTAAATGATGCAACCCGTAAGGATCATTTTCCTTTGCCGTTCATTGACCAAATGCTTGAACGGTTATCCGGGCACTCTTTTTATTGTTTTCTTGACGGTCTTTCGGGATATTTCCAAATCCCAATCGCGCCCGAAGACCAAGAAAAAACAACCTTCATTTGTCCGTTTGACACCTTTGCCTATCAAAAAATGTCTTTTTGTTTATGCAATGCGTCAGCAACCTTCCAAAGGTGTATGCTAGCGATCTTTGACGAATTAGTAAAGGATATCATGGAGGTCTTCATGGACGATTTCTCCGTTTTTGGAGATTCGTTTGATTTATGTTTGGCAAACCTTTCATGTGTACTCCAAAGATGTGAGGACACAAACTTAGTTTTAAACTGGGAGAAGTGTCATTTTATGGTACGAGAAGGTTTGGTCTTAGGCCAAAAAATTTCTAGCAATAACATAGAGGTAGATAAAGCTAAAATTGAAACTATAGAAAGCTACCTCCCCCTTCAAATGTCAAGGCCGTTCGTAATTTTTTGGGGCATGCCGGTTTCTATCGCCGGTTTATCAAAGATTTTTCTAAAATAACTAAGCCTCTTACACACTTATTAGAAAAAGATACGCCATTTTTTGATAAAAATTGTTTGTGCGCTTTTTCTCTTATTAAAGAAAAATTGATCAACACTCCTATCATGATCGCTCCCAATTGGGAACTTCCATTTGAGATCATGTGCGACGCTAGTAGTTTTGCCGTAGGTACGGTTTTAGGACAACGCATAAATAAAAAATTTCATCCTATATATTATGCGAGCAAAACACTAACCGCCGTGCAGGAAAATTACACGACCACCGAAAAAGAATTATTAGCTGTTATTTTCGCATTTGATAAATTTCGCTCATTTCTAACATTGTCCAAGATTATTGTTTTTACCGATCATTCGGCTTTGAGATATTTACTAACAAAAATAGATGCAAAGCCACGATTGATTAGGTGGATCTTACTCCTCCAAGAATTTGACTTGGAGATTCGTGACAAGAGTGGAGCGGAGAACTTGACGGCTGATCATCTTTCTCGGTTGGAGAATCCCAATTCAGAGGAGCTTATAGAGGAGGACATTGACGACACTTTCCCCGAGGAGCGCCTTCTCGCTATTCATAATGTAATTACACTCCCCACTCCTTGGTTCGCCGATTTCGCAAACTATCTTGTTGCGAGATTCCTCCCGAATGGTTTTTCTTATCAAGAAAAGAAAAAATTCTTTTCCGATTTGAAAAATTATTTTTGGGAGGATCCCTTTCTTTTTCGTGTTTGCGCGGACCAAGTAGTGCAGATGTGTGTTTTTCATGAGGAAGGCACCCAAATTCTACAACATTGCCACGAGGGGCCCGCTAGTGGGCACTATAAAGCTAATCGAACGGCTCAAAAAGTACTTAAGCAGGCTTCTATTGGCCAAGCATCTTTAAGGATGCTCACGCTCATGTAAGTCGTTGTGAACAATGCCAACGCTCAGGTAATATTTCTCGCCGTGATGAAATGTCATTAAATTCATTTTTAGAAATAGAAGTTTTTGATTTATGGGAGATCGACTTTGTTGGACCGCTACCAATATCCTATGGAAATAAATATATTTTGATAGCGGTCGACTACGTGTCGCGGTGGGCGGAAGCGCAAGACCTTCCCACTAATGACGCCCGAGTCGTGACTCAATTTCTTAAAAAACTATTTTCACGATTTGTAGCACCGCGAACAATAGTTAGTGATAGGGGCACCCAATTTTGTAACACATAATTCGCTGAGGTTCTATCTAAATACGGCGTTACACATAGGTTAGCCCCCCGCTATCACCCTCAAACAAGTGGCCAGGTAGAAGTAGTTAACCGTGAAATCAAACGTATATTAGAAAAAACGATTTCCTCTAGTAGAAAGGATTGGTCGGTCAAGCTTGATGATGCTCTATGGGTTTATCGGACCACGTACAAGACCGCTATCGGTTGTACGCCGTATCGATTGGTCTATGGAAAAGCATGTCATTTACCGGTTGAGCTTGAACATTGTGTCTTTTGGGCACTTAAATTTTTAAATCTTGATGAAAATTTGTCCTCCGAGCTCCGTAAATTCCAACTTAACAAAATCGATGAGTGAAGCTCACTCGCTTATGAAAATAATAAACTCTATAAGGAGCGCACCAAATTTTATCATGATAGAAAAATTAAGCACCCAAAGGACTTCCAACCAGGAGACCAAGTCTTGCTTTATAACTCGCGCTTACGCTTATTTCCGGGTAAACTTAAGTCCCGTTGGTCCGACCCCTTTGTCGTAAAAGAGGTTTGGCCCTACGGGACAGTGCTTATTTCGCACCCGGAAGGAGGCGAATTTAAAGTGAATGGGCACCAGCTGAAATTATTTCTTTCCGGTGATAATATTAACGAACAATTGGACAACATAATGTTGTCAAACCCATAGTGCGCGCACACCACTATGGTCGAGCTCAACGACCATAAACAAAGCGCTCGTGGGAGGCATCTCATGGTTATCCTTTTTTTTATTTTAATTTTCTTTTTAAGTTTTTACAGGTTTGAAGGACATTGATGCATGACGCACGGTCGGGGACGAACGTCAAGTCTACATGATTCTTCAAGTCAGGAACTTTTATTTTTTTTATTCTACTTTATTTGAATCTTTACAAAAAAACAAAAAAAAAACAAAAAAAATAATAATAATAATATAACAAAAACAAACATAAAAAAAATTATATTTTTTTCTCGTACACGCCCCTGTCACGGGCATGACCTACGGGTCACGGGCATGTCATGGGCGTGTTTAGCCTGTTTTGCGAAACCCGCTGATGGTTTCGCTGGCATTTTTTTCCTTTCCTTTCGGACATGACCCGGGCGTGACCAAGATGGTCATAGGCGTGTCATGCTCATGTCGCGGGTATCCGAGGCGTTGACTCGGATTCCCGCGGCGTGTTAATTTCGGCCAACACGCCCCAGGGTCACGGGCGTGACTCTGGGGCGTGATAGTAGAATCCGAGGCCAGCGTCTCGGAGTCTCGCGCGGCCCCCTAGGATACCCCTTACACGCCCCAGAGACACGAGCATGTCTCTGGGACGTGACCCACGAATCCGAGGCGGCGCGCCTCAGATTCCTTCCCGCTTTAGCCCGTACTTGACACGCCCCCTATCACGGGCGTGATAGTGGGGCGTGTCAGACCCGAAAATTCCTATAAATAGGAATTTTTCTCTTCTCTTCTCTCCACACCTTCCAGCCTTCACCTTCTATTTCCTTCCTTATTTGGCCTAACTTCTTCCTTGTTCTCACCATGCCTCGCCACCACCCTCGCTCCACAGCTTCTTCCTCCGAGAACCCCGCAGATCCCGTCTCTGTGGAAGCCATGCTCCTGTTTGAAAACTCCACCCAGCAGGACCGGAGCGAACGACTGCGCGCCAAGCCCTTTGGCGTGTTCCAGATCTTGGACTGGGCGATCCTCGCCACCTTCGGAGCGGCGGAGATGGTTCGGTAATTTCTATCCACCCCGGGATGGACTCCCCTCTTCTCCATTTCGGAGCCGGCTTTCCTTGAGCTCACCATTGAGTTCTTGACCTCTTTTGAGTTCCGTTGGGCAGCGAATGATGATTTCATCGTCTTTCGCATGGGTGGGATGATGAATCAGCTCACCATCCGCCAACTCAATGTCGATATGGGCTTTTGCTCGGAGGCATTTTCACATTCTCCCTCATATCTCGACCTCAAAACTGATTTTCCTCCCAATTTCAACCTCCTCACCTTTTGGTTGGAAATCAGTAATGACGCCGCCCCCTACACCCCAAAGAAATCGAAGGGTAGCCACCTCATTTCCCCTGCTTTGCGCATTCTCCACAACCTCCTCACCTTTACTCTTACCGGACGCGGCGATAGCCACTGCGTGGTGTCTCAGGCAGACTTACTATACTTATATAGTATGTTTTACCAGGTCCCACTCAACCTTGGTTATATGCTCGCCATTTTCTTTCGGCATCAGGCTGAAAATATGAGGTTGGGAGTGGTTCATGGAGGCAATTATATTACTTTTCTCGCTAAGCAGACCGACCTTTGGGATGCCCTTCCGCGGCTGATCTGCATGCAGGCGCCGTAGGACCTCCAGTTCCCGACCATTCAGGCCCTCGGCCTAGCACGTCGAATTGAGGGCGAGTTTGAGGCTATTCCCCTATCAGTCGGTGGCGGGGATCTTGATCTTGATCATGGTGTCGGTCCTAGCGGCACTCATCACTCTCCCCAGATTCTGCCACCACCGCTGCACTATGCCCTAACTCCCGATCCTTCAAATTTTTGGGATCATCAATTTGGGTTGATTTATACTCGCATAGACCAGATGCAGACCCATTTTGACGGCCGTTTCACTCATTTTGATGAGCGCTTTGCCGTGCTGGAGCAGAGTCACGCTTCTTCCGTAGACCATATTACCCGCGAGTTCGCGCCCATGCGGACTTTCTATTAGCAGCCCGGGGACGCTCCCGACCAGGAGTAGCTTTCTTTCCTTTTCTTTGGACTTGTAGTGGGTCGCCTATCTTTGTATCTGCATCTGTGCTTTTATTTTCATGTATTTTTTTTATTATGAAAAATTTATAAAATATTATGTTTTGCTTTGGTAATGTCTTACAAGTATCTTTTGGTGCTGCTTTGACATCTCAGAGAAGTCTTTTTTTTTTCTTTTCTTTATTTATATATTGAGGATAATGTATTGCTTCAGTATAGGGGAGGGATATTTCTCAAGCAAAACATTATAAAAAAAGATTTTTTTTTCAAAAATTTTAAAAAAATTTAATAAAAAAATATAAAAAATTATATTTTGTTATGAATTTTGTTTTTCAAAAATAAAAAAAAGAAGAAAAACAAAACTAAAAAAATTAGAAAATCAAAAATTAAATTTCTTATAAAGGGACGTTTGGGATATCACCCCATCTTACCTTCTAGTACCGGTGAGAGCCCTTCACAGGGTATACCTCAGGAAGTCTAAGAAGTAACAAAAAAATTAGGTTTAATTTTTCATTAGAAAAGTCGTTATTTCTATATTTATTCACATGCAAAATTCCTAATAATTTAACTTTTATATAGTGTTTAGAGAATTTTGATGTTTTAATTTAATTTTGAATTTTGGAGTAAAATTGTTGGTCATGCTGTGTTTCTAGTTAAGTGCACGTGTAAGTAGAATTTTATGTATATCTAAATATTCAGCATATAATTAGATTTTCATTTTTCTAAATGTGTGGAAATGTTTTATTTTACTTTCATTTTGAAAATCGATAAAATCTAAAATAATTTAGGTAAGTAGAAGTTTACAGAGCGATATTTCGCGGATCAAGAAAGAAGTATTCTTTCTCGATGTCTAGAACTTGCCCTCTAGCTATTCTCAAGACTTTGCATAAGTTAAACTCATTAGCATAAATATGATTTAGACACTTCTTTTCGCCAGTCTGAGACTTTGCACCTGTACCTAAAATTTTATTTTTGTTAAGTCATTTTGAGATCATTACCCTATCTTTTTGTTTTAGCTCTACCAAGCATTTTACTAAAGCCTAAAAGCAGCCTAATTGCACACCTAAGACCAAGCTTGAATATAAATATACAAACACGGTTTGTGAGTGATTATGAGCTTTTTTTTTTAATTTTTGGTGACTTTTTTCTTAAAAAAAGTAGTTGATTTATTCTTCTTTCTCTTCAAAATAAAAATATATAAAAAAAATTATTATGAAAAAATAAAGAGGTAGAAGAAAATTTTCAACATGATAAGAGAGCTGAAAGAAAAAAAAAAGAAAAATACAAAAAGATTAGGAATCTGGCTGCGTTCTTAAAAGCCATAGTTAAATATTGTGTGCAAGCTCTCTCTAGGTTTTGGTGTGACTAGACATCGCTTTTATCTTTGACCACCCTCACCAAACACCTAAGTCTACATTTCAACCTAATTAAGCCCTATTGATTTATGTTTATAAGTTGAACTAGTGTCGTGGCGAGAGTGTGAAAGGGAAAGCCTATGACCATCGACATTGATGGATTCCTTTGGAGGGTATCTCGATCTTCCTTCGTGCAATGTTATCTTAGTACACACATTACATTCTCCCTAAATATAATTTTAAGATTTACCGAATTTTCATTTTAAAAGTAAAAAATAATAGTGGAAACGCATTTTAAGAAAAATAAAAATCTAATTTGTATGCTGAGTAAGTTTTTCTACCAAAATAGCTACAAACATAGGCATAAGACTTCGTATTTTACTCCTTAGGTTCAATTTTCTTTTCTAGCATTTAAAATTTTTCTACTCCCTATAAGAAGTTGTTTGCTCGGGACTAGCAAACGGATAAGTATGAGGGTATTTGATAACTCTAATTATTTCTATTTTTCATTTACTAATTTCTATTAATAGTTAGATATTATATATCAATTTTATAATCTTAAGTTTATAATTAACTAGTTTTTGTATTTTATATTTATTTGTTCTAACAAAAGTATTTTCAATCTTGCAGGGCTAATCTGTTGATTATTTGGAGCAGAACTGGAAATTTTCCCTTCTCGGCCCAGACACGCCCTCCTTGGGCGTGACCAGGGGCGTGACCAGGGGCGTGAAACCGACGAGCTAAGAGCGTCGACGCAAATCGTCTACCTGCGAACGAAGAGCCATGGCACGCCCTACGACACGCCATCTTTGGGTGTGTCCTATAGGCGTGACACCAAGAAACAACATCGTCGATCGAAGAACGTCGAGCTACAACTTACACGCCCTTGTCGATTTTCACACGCCCGTGTCACCCTTGCACGGGGCGTGCCAGCTTTTGGAAGAACTGTTAGACCACTTCCACGTTAGATTAAATTGACACGCCCTTGTCACGCCCGTGACCAAGGGTGTGTCGGGTGCGTTTTCCAGCCAATTAATCAGCCGTTCCTGTCATTGCCGCCAGATTGTTGTTTCCAGCTTGACACGCCCCTGGTCTCCATCAACAGCAATTTATTCCTGCCGTTTTCAGCTTCTCGCCGTTCTCCATAAACAGATTTGACACGCCCTAGGCCACGCCCGTGACCTAGGGGCGTGACCAGTCATTTAACAGATTTTGGCGGTTTCTCCTCCAACGCTCCCGGGGTTTCAAGAAGACAGTTCCGAGCCTGACACGTCCTAGGTCACGGGCGTGACCAAGGGCATGACCGACCAGCAATTTTTCCTATAAATTCCAGACAGCTTCCGAAGCTCAGTCGAAATTTTTGGAGAGTTGGAGTCCTGTATTTTGCTGCTTTTAATTACTGTATTTTCCATTTCCTAGCCTAGATTATTATTGTGTAAGCTTTTATTCTAGTTATTTTTATTTCAAGCATGTCTTTCCCTACCCTATTTTGTAATTCCCTAATCACGATGAGTAGATAAATTTCATTTATCACTTGATCATGATGAAGCTTGGAATAAAATAAGTTTTTCAATTTTATCAAAAATGTCTTGCTCTTAATCTTCTTACTTACGATTTATCTTTGAATTATATTTTGTTGAATTCATATTTCGTGGATATAGTTTTCGATTTAAGATCCGTATCCTAAATGACCGAGAGGTTGCGGATACGAGGAGATCACTCAAAGATAAAATGAGTTGCAAGCACTTCTCGAGAGAGGACGACATAAATCCTCCGAATTGGAGTCAAATCCAATAGTGTGGTTCACCGCCTAAAGCAAGCTTAGGGGTTTCGACTGGCCGAGAGGTCTTAATCGATCAACCTAAGGTTAGTCAAAAACATGAGCTCAAGAGAGACGCTTTTGTACTTTAGGAACCTCCACGTCGAGTGAGTAAATTTAAGAACTCGCATTACTTTAATTTTCAATAAGGTTTATTTTAGCCCAAATGGATTCTAGATCTAGTGCTAGCTTCCCCAACATCGAATTTCTCTTTCTTAGTGTAACGCTTCCTTTTCCGTTTTAAACAAAAACCAACTTTTCATCCGATAAGATAATAGCTCTTTCTTGTGAGTACAATTACTCGACAAGGCCCGAGTCGAAATACAACACTTGATTCTATACTCCGAACGATAGGTATACTTGCCTCATCGATTGGAAACACGCGTTAGCGTGGAGAAAATATTCATCAGGAGGGGAAGGTCTCCTCGATCTTCTAGGTTTGTGGTGACTCCTCCTCGCTGCAGCTCACGAAGTCTGTTCTGGGTAATCCACCGCTGTGAGTGAGGTTCTTTGCTTTGAGTCCCCGACACCGTGCTCGCGAAGTAAAAGAAGAAGCGCAAACTACACCGTTTCGGGCCGAAATCCGTTGACCCAGATTTTCGGGTTCAACAGTAGGCCTAGAAACTACACAAAAAACTTTTTCTATTTTATGAATTTCCATCATTATTTTTAATTTAGAAATATAGTGTAATTACATAAATAAGCATTGTATTTATTTTTGAAATATATTATAATATATGTTAAATTATTAGAGTAAAAAAATGGCTACACGTGCCAATTTTGAATGTTGAAGTGAACTTTTCCCTTATAATATAGTAAATATACACACATTTATATTTATACTAATATATAAGCATGAATCCTGCATTGCTACAACAGTAGCAGGTCACCACGTTATACTGTTTTTGTGTGTTTTTTTTCATTTTTTTTTTTGCGTTTTTAACATTAATATTAGGAGCAATGTTAATAGCCCTTTATTATAGGCTAATAGAACCTCAAAAAGTAATCAAAACCTTTATTTTTATAGGCTCGGTTCAAAACCTGCATTGCTAATAGCACCCCTAAAATAATCAAAATTCCTCAGGCCTAAATTGTGCTTCACCCCCTCTTCCTCGCTCCCGAACCCGCCGCTCGCCGTTTGTGCGTATCGTGGACATCTTCGGCCGCACGTGGCCTTCTCAAAAAATGCTGTTGTATGTTAGTCTTCATTTGGCACGGAGTTTTTCCCTTTCGTTTGCGGCAAATGCCGCCACACGGCGGGTAACCAAATGCCCGACGGTGGCGTTTGTCACGTTTCCTCCCGCCGCGTCATGAGGAATGGAGAAAAAAGTTCCGTTTCAAACGGCTGCCTCAGCCCTTCAGTTCAAAAGCAAGGTTTGCACCCGCTGATTCCGCCCACCACCGCCAAAACAAATAAAGCCTTATATCAATGCCTGAATAGGTCTACCTAATTTTTTTTTAAAAAAATCCTTATAGCAACGCTTTTTTCTTAAAAATGTCGCAAAAGATTTATATAAAGTTTTAATAGAGGTTTGAAAATAGAAAGCTTTTGTTAAAATTTCTGACAATTAAATTTGAATCTTTTAAAGTAGCAGTACAGTAATGCATATAGGAATAAACAAGATATCACCTCTCTGCTCTCACCATCAGTTTAATTAAACAAATAAAAGTTCATCCGCACTCAAGTTTTGTTTGAGACAATTTATGCTCATGAATACGCTGCTAATTGAAAATTGATATTTTGATAGAGATTTTATAAAAATAACGATGAATAAGCAGTAGACTGTTTGGATAATTTGTCCATAAATGTTTATCTAAAGTTTCGTATATTCATAAAAGTCCGTTCATTTGGACACGTTTTTTTCGTCAAGACGCAATTTTTTCACTTAGACACGTTTTTTTGCATGAGTGCGAATTTTTCACACGGGCGCAATTTTTTCTTAAGGCAACGATTTTTTCGCCCGAGCGCAAAAATTTCGCACGGACTCGGTTTTTTCTTCGGGAAGCGGTTTTTTCACTTGGGCGCAGATTTTTCGCCCTGACGTGGTTTTTTTCGCCCGAGATTGAATTTGTCGCCCGGGCGCAAATTTTTCGTCCGGACGCGGTTTTTCACTCGGGCGCGATTACTTCTCCCAGGTGTGATTTTTTCTCGGAAGCATTGTTTTCACCCGCGAATTTTTCGCCCGGGCGCGAATTTTTCGCCCGGATGCGAATTTTCTGGCCGGGCCCGAATTTTCTGCCGGGGAGCGATATTTTCTGCCAGGGAGCGATATTTTTTCTCGCACGCGATATATTTGCACTGAAGCGAAAAAAAATGCATCCAGTCGAAAAAATTGCGTCCGACCGAAAAAAATTACTCACGGGCGAAAAATTCGTGCCCGGTCAAAAAAAATTGTTGTCGGGCAAACAAAGCGCGTCATGGTGAAAAAACAATTCCTGTGCGAAAAAACCGCGCCCGGGCGAAAAAATCGCCTCCGAGCGGAAAAATTCTAGTCCCGGCAAAAAATTCGCGTTCGAGTGAAAATTTCGCGTCCGGGGGAAAAATTCGCGTCCGGGCGAAAAATTTGTGCCTGGGCGAAAAGTAGAGCCAGAGCGAAATAACTGCGCCAGGGCGGAAAAATTGCGCCCGGACGGAAAAATCGCGCCCGAGCGGAAAAATCGCGCCCGGGCGGAAAAATCGCGCCCGAGCAGAAAAAACGCGCCCGGACGGAAAATTCGCGCCCGGTCGGAAAATTCGTGCTCGGGAGAAAAAATCGAGCCGGGGCAAAAAATACGTCATCGGGCGAAAAATACGCGCCCATGGGAAAAAATCGCGATATGGCGAAAAAATTGCACCATTGTAAAAAAATCACGTCCGGGCGAAAAAATCAACTGAGTTTTCTTAAGGAATTAACGCTTATAAGAAGCCATAAACTGGACCCGAATAGCTTACGTAAAATCAACTTATCTTCAATTTTAAAATAAATGATTTTCTATAAGCTGCATAAACAAACAGCTGAAAAACAACATTTATGTTTTGAATGGAGATTATTCATCAGCATAAGCTTTCTCAAACGGAGCCTCAATTATTTAAATACTTGCCGACCTTTTTATTAAGAAAAGTGCAGCTCAAACATTTGCAACTTCTGTACAACAAAGAAACAAAATAAAAATCTCTTATTAAGGAAAGAACAGCCTGGACATTAGTCAAAGTTCAAAATTGTCGAACATAAAATGACACGCAGCGAAACCTTTATTCCCATACATACTCATGGCGGTGAATCAACTACAAAAGCTACAGGAATATAGGGATCTCTCCATTGGAGTATCAGCCCGAAGCTAGTTTTCTTCTTGGCATCAATCCTTTCTTCTTTATGTGCGTCAACTTCGAATAAAAAAAGGTTTCCGAAGACACTAGCTCGGTATATAGGCTTTGTTTGGCATAGCATTATTCGTTACCGATCACATAACAAACTTAATCCGTTTAAACATAAAAGTGGATAAAGTTCTTTAGATGTGGGTTAACAAATGACAGTTTAACCCCCATGTTCACGACCGTCATCACCGTGCGGTCCGTGCCAAACAGTGCCATAGTCTTCATCACGGTGGAAGAAAAGTTCTTGTGTTGCCATCATGCCTTAGATTAGCAAGATAGACTACATGTTGCAATATTGAGGATTGATGGGGTCAGCCCAAATTTATAAAAAGAACTACGCTGCACATAGCGAAACCGCTCTCTCCCCCACAGAAGTCATAGGAGTTACGCGGGTAACTGCCGCGGGCGGGATCCGCGCACCCGATCCGCGAAGTAAATCCCGGGTGGCTTCGCCGTGATCGGCCCCGCAAGGGGCCGACCAAAGCCGCCTGATCTTGGGAGGCTTTGCCGCGGCCGGCCCCGCGAAGAGTCAGACAAGGCCACCCGAACCCGGGCGGCCGACCCTCGCAAGGGCCGGCCAAGGCTGCCCGAATCCGGGCGGCCTCGCCGCGGTCGGCCCCGCAAGGGGCCAACCAAGGACGCTCGATCCCTTGCGTCCTCGACGCGGCTGGCCCTGTAAGGGGTCGACCAAGGCCGCCCGATCCCGGGAAGCCGTGTCTCGGCCGGCCCCGGGCGGCCTCCCAGCGGCCGGCCCTCACAAGGGCCGCCGGGGCTGCCCAGATCCGGGCGGCCACGCTGCGGCCGGCTCCTGTGAGGGCTGCTCGGGTCCGCCCGCCCTCGGGCAGCCTCTCTGCGGCCGGCCGCCCCTTCCAACCGCCCTCTATGCAAAGGGGCGGCGACCGGCCGCATGCGTCAGCGTCGTCGGGCCGCCGTTCTTCGCGGGCGGGTCTTCCCTCAACCCCGGAGCAAGACTGTCATTTCTCAAAAGTGGCGATCTACGTGATAATTTCCGAGCGATTCTATTGGCCGGTCCGGCAGTTAATAGACAAAATTACTAGATCGCATCGTCAAAATCTATAAATAGGCTCAGTTCTTGTTCAAAAGGGTCTTTTCTCCGGTTCACTCCGTTTCACTCCTCTCTCTCCCCCCATTTTCTCTGCAGGATCTACGTTCAAGATCACCACCGCAAAGCGAGGCGAAAGCATCAAGGTCAAGAGGAGGTTTGCAAGAACGCAGATCAAGAGGGAGACGTGTGAAGCCGCCCCCGCCGTCACGTCAAGACTACTTCGAAGGAAGGAAGCGTCCGCTTCTTCGGTGAACGAGCATTAAAATACCGCCAAAGCAGCATGACGGCCGGTGGCACCCGTCGTTCATTCCTCTCCACTCTCACAAACTGTAACGAGGCGCGGCCTGTCGCCCACGCTTTACTCCCAGAAGCTCTGTAAAACACTCATATAGTGGAAGTTAGGTCGGCACCATACCGACCGCGTGATTTTTCACCCCGATTGCTGGTTTTCCACGTCATCAAGTCTTCGTCCGAGCATCTAGTTAACCTTAAAATGTTGGCACGCTCGGCCGCTCACGGGATAAGACGGTTGAATAAGCCCGGTCTGCCAAAAGCGCCACGTGATTCCCCAACAAGGATAAAAAAGCATAAACATAAGATTTAGACCTAAACTAGCACTCTTAGATACCATAATGCATACATGTGACAAAGGACAGCCATTAGACTTCCTTTTCTTTGGCCCATCAGACAAGATTTTCTTACTTACCCAGTCCCAGATACCCTTGATGTCATTACCTATTAAGTCAAATCAAAAGCAACAGCGGATTAGAATAGCAACATTCATGTTATGCAAATCTAAAAATTTGGTTCCTATATAACTGAGAGGCATAAAATGTTACCTTTGTCATTTGGAGTGATTACTACAGCTGATTAGAACAGCTCGTTAACAATGTTCTGCATCGGACTTCAGGCAGGCTTCATTATCATAATGCTGGGCTCTCAGCAGGCTTCAGGCCGGTCTTAGGTCTGGGCCTGGCTTATGCCAAGCACCAGGCCGGGCTCTGGCCAAATAAGGGTTCTGATAAGCCCCCTTAGGCCGGGTCTGGGCCTGTTCTGGGCCTAACCAGATCCGGTCCTACTCGGGCTCGGGCAGACCCGGAGCGGGAAACTGGGCCCGGACTAAATTTGCACCCCAGTAATAATGCTTGATCAAAAGAAAAAAAATTCTCCGGAAAACTACTCCAAGAGAAACCTAGAGGACAATAAAAAATCCTCATTGCCCCATAAAATACTTGCTCATTTTCCTTCTTTTCCATGGTAGCATCCCAAAAAAGACCGTGGTGTTCCTCATTTTGCGGAAAAAATTGCAATCTTTTCTTCCACACCCATTTAGTAAAAGGTATCACATTAGGTTTTTCTGTATTTTTTACCTCATTCCGCTTACATCTTCTGCAGTTCATTTTGATTCAACCATGGTTGTTCCTATTTCTGTTAAATTTCAAGTTGTATTTTCTAGTCTCATCTTTTAACTGTCAGTTATGTAAAAATGCATTACAGTCGTATATTCCTATCATGGAAAAGCTTCTAGTTTTAAATTTATATGTTATAGTCTTCTACATTTTGTTACCGCTGTAATTTCAAGTGGCCATTATTCATGTCCAAACTAGCTTTCATCTTTGCACTTAAAATAGTCGTAAATCTGTGTCCAGTTCAACTTTGCTGCTAAATTTCAGTCGTAATTTCTTATTGCTAGCTAGATTTAGTGTGTGCAGTTGTTGCAGATGCCAGGTAGTAGCTATAAGCACTGCAGATGTGATGTTTCTACATTTAAAGAGAATGTAAACTTGTTTTTGGATGTTTTATCAGATAAGTCAAATGCTGCTCTTCAGGTTGCAAGTTTGCTTCCTCTATTTAACATGCCAAACATCCTCCTTCTGCATTATTTATTGATCATACTTGGTGGAGAAGAATGCATTTTTGTTAGGAAGACATTGTTAAATTTAGGGCGCTGTTATCTGGACCGAAGTTTTGGCCATTCGCACTACACTTTCTCCTAATTTTTTGTGTTTTTTGGAAATATGTCTTGTACATGCATTTTTAGGAAAAGTGGTCAACACGAAAGTTGTAGATCTCGACGAGATCTACAACTTTCGTGTTGAACAATTTTCCTAAAAATGCATGTACAAGACGTACTTTGGAAATACGTCCATGTTTCGCGCCTTTTGGAAATACGCCTTGTACATGCATTTTTAGGAAGAGTGTTCAACACGAAAATTGTAGATCTCGTCGAGATCTACAACTTTCGTGTCGAACACTTTTCCTAAAAATGCATGTACAAGACATTTATAAAAGACACAAAAACTTAGGAGAAAGTGCGGTGTGACTAGCCAAAACTGCGATGCGGGTAGCATCACCCTAAATTTATTGTAAATCAAGTGGCCCTTACTGTAGGACTCAAATCAAGGCAAGATCTTTGATTTTAAGAGAACTCCACTTACCAATTTTAAGCAATAAGACTTGATTAAGGAGGCATTGGACCTTGAAAAAGAAGATTTGTCTCCTACATTAGAGCCATTGCCCTTACCATTTTAATTTTTGTTTACCTAGGGTCCTAGAATATGGTTAAAAGTAATAAATAATTGAAGCGGATTAAAAATTTGCAAATACTTTGACATTTATTCTTTTTCTTCTCACTCATTTATCTTAGATAATACTTGCATGAAGGATTTAAATTTTTTTTGTAAATGGGTGAGTCTACCTACCTTTGACAATATAATCAAATATTGAATGAAAAGAAGAGTGAATGAACAATTGAAAATAATACAAACGTTGCTTGAAGGATTAAAACGTTGCCATACTTTCAATTCTGTTGGGGCGCTGCGTGGAACCTGATTCTTGGGTTTGGCATTACTCTCCCAATGGAATTTTTTTTGTTCGGAATGCTTATCGGCTGGCCCTTCGCTCGTTATTGACGGGGGGTGCTTCTTCATCAACCTTGCCTCCCTCGTGACAGTTTTTATGACGGACGCGGGTTCAGCCCAAGGTTAGTAATTTCCTATGGCGACTTGCCCAAGGTATTCTTCCCACGGCTACTACTCTTCATAGACGACACGTTTTGGGGCCGAGGGGTTGCCCTCTTTGCAGTTTCCCGGTGAGGATTTCCTGCATGCTTTTGGTCGATGTCCTTTGGTGGCTCCGATTTGGCCTTCCTTGATGCTACCGAATTTTGCTTGCGATATGCCGGTGGTGTTGGGATTGGATTGGCTCCGGGCGGTGCATGGATCTTTATCTTCGGAAGAGTTTGCGGTTTTTGCGACGGCATGTTGGGCACTTTGGTGGCGTCGTAACCGGATGCTGTGGGAGGACACCCTACAACCGCTTGAGGAGACGGTTGCATTTCTACGATCGGTGGTGGTCTCGGCTTTGGATGTTGGGGTTTCGGTGTTGCCTCCTTTGCTTGCATGGAAGCCTCCCGCCCATGGTTCTATTAAAATTAATTTTGACGGGGCTGTTCGATCGGGCCCGCCCATGGTCGGTGCTGGGGTTATTGCTCGCGACTCTTCTGGGGGTTGCCTGGATTGGCGGCCGGCGGTTTGGTGTCATATGGATAATCCTTTGGTGGCTGAGGCGCTGGCGGCCCGGTTGGCGATTGAGATGGCAGTGACAAATGACTGGACGTCTGTGGTGGTGGAGGGGGACTGTGCCACGGTAATTCATCATCTGACGACATTGACTGTTCCTTTCTCATTGGATCGACCTATCATTCGTGATGCTCTAGCGTTAGCTCGGTCGATCCCTACAATTGAGTTTGTTTTTGCTCGACGATCTTGTAATCGCGTGGCTCATGCGATAGCGTCGGCTTCCTTTCTTGGACCCCGATCATTACCGGATTCTGTATTGGATTTAATCCAAAAGGACCTTGCTAATGAATGAATTTCCAGTTCTGGTTTCAAAAAAAAGATTAAAGTAAACCTGCATGCACAAATCAAAATTTTCAGATTAGTTCATAGTCAACTTGTGATTTCTTGTCCGATTGGCTAATTGGTTAAGTAAGCGTAAAGTCTTGACAATACTATATATGTATCTATACACCACATTACTTTCGAGGGATACCGATTTACACCAGTAAAACTAATTAAACTTTCCTAAACACCTGTAAAACTAATTAAATTTTGAAGTCATAATCCTACAATCTTATTAATTTATCGTGACGATCTTATTAATGCTACCTTATACAGATTTATTACCCTATGTTTAAAGAAGTCTATTCGAATATGTTTCTCAGGATTGCTATGTTAGTACTTAAGGTACACTGATTTGCATTATTAGAATGGTCCGGCTACTGTCATGTGAGTGCAGCACCACAAAATCACATACTGTGTGCCCCGAAAGGAAAAGGGCACACAAAGAACCATAAAACACATTGTAACTAGCATTCCGCCCTTCGACCACAAGATGTTGCTCGAGGTATTACCACATACACTACTAGATCTATCAATTCCTATTATAAGACATCAATTTAGGGGAAAATTTTCTGTGCGTTACACGCACAGAAAATTCGTGCGAGATCTTTTTTAGTATAAAAATACAACTGTAATTTCATTCACAGTAAAAATGTACTGTATTTTAGTTGTAAATTACAATTGTAAAAATAGTTCAAAAAAAATATTTTTACAGTTATATTTTCACCCAAAATATAATCACATGTGTTGAAACTGGAAACAGGCTTCTTGTGGAGTTCGAACCTTTGGGGAAGGAGTGACCGCGCACTTACTTTGCCTAGCAAGCTTGGCTGAGTGAAGACTTAGAACTTGAAACTTACCCAAGGCTCCAACACGAAGGTCCCACCACACACCCGGAAGATCTTAGGGCGCTTCCCCTCTTTAGCCTGTGCTGAGCTAAAGCCACCTCAGAAAACGCTATAAGACAAGAGAGTAAGAGAACTGGAAAGCATGCCTTCTGAGGTACCCCCTTGGGGCCTATTTATAGTTTTTAAAACTTGGCCTGCAAGTAGCATAACTCTGCTATTCTGAATAGTTATATGCAGCCAAAAGGAGGTATGCTAACAACGAAACTCCACTGTTCTTAGGAGCTAAGTGCAGACCTAATAACATTTGTCGGACCAAATTAGGTTAACCACATGATATCTGCACCCCACTCATAGGGGAAAATCAAGACCAGCTCGCTACTCAACTGGGAAGATGTGGCCTGGTTTGCTCAACTCGCCTCTATCTTTAGGTGAGCGCGAGCCGGACTCCTGCGGCTCGCCTGCCTCTCGCGTAGAGGAGGACCGACGATCTCGACCAGATGGCCACCTAGGCGAGTGCGTGTTGGCTAGGTTGTCTCGGGCGGCTCGCTCGCCTGCCCGGCGGACCCAAAGAAGCTGTCAAATGAACGAGAAATTGAGAAGAAATCTGGCTAAGTTCAGGAAGCGTTGACAGGACGAGCTTCACTCAACGCCTTAGAAGATGGCGTCGATAGGGCGAGCTTCCCTCAATGCCTTAGAAGATGACATCCATAGGGAGAGCTTCACTCAACGCCTTAGAAGATGGCGTCGAGAGTGCGAGCTTCATTCAACGCCTTAGAAGATGGAGTCGAGAGGGCGAGCTTCACTCAACGCCTTAGAAGATGGCGTCGAGTGGGAGAGATTCACTCAACGTCTTAGAAGATGGTGTCGAGAGTGCGAGCTTCACTCAACGCCGTAGAAGATGGCGTCGAGAGGGCGAGCTTCACTCAATGTCTTAGAAGATGGTGACAAAAAATTTGTCCTGGCCCGCTCGCCCGCCTGTCTCGCCTACTTGACGGTTCCACTCGACGAACACTGGATTGTACACAATCCCCTCTCTGAGCTTTGTAAAGCTTGGAAAGAATCATCCAACCCCACTTGTTCGGTGGGTGCTTGCTGAGCTGGAGGGAATCTTTTGGTGGGTCCCGCCAATGTGCTATAAATACACCGCCAGACTCAAAGATTTTGCTTTTCTTTTCTTTGCGAATTACTGTAGCTGAGTGATGCCCAAATCAAAAGAAATGCGAGCACGCCTAGCGGCTGCGTGGGAGGGGACGCGAGCGCAAGTCATTGATGCTGCCCCTTGGCTCACGCGAGGGTCGCTCAGTCCCGCCTTCAGGCAGAAGAAGGCGAAGATGGATAGGCGATCTCCCCCGAACGATGCCCCCGCGTCTAGTTCAACGGCCCGTGCCGAGGCCATCCATGAGGTACGCGGGCTGGTTGCCTGATATTACTGTCATTCTAATTTTGATTTTTTCTTCTACGCAGGAGGCGCCCCGAGAGGACGGAGGTAGGAGAATGGAGCCGAGGTACTCCTCCCTGCAGGTGACTGAGCGGGCCGCCAGCCCCTCGACCGTAGGGCCTGCCCTTCCCGCAGTTCCTCCGTTGCCAACCCGTCCTAGGCTAGGAAAATATTTTGCGGCTCTTGAAGGCGAGCCCTTCCAAGTCCAGCCAGGTACCTCCCTCTCACATACCAATGCGGGGGACGTGCTGATCCCTGGTGAGTTTGTGCGCTCACTTGCTTATGAACGCTTGCTTTTCTCTACCGGCTTATATTCTTGCAGGCTTCAATGTGGTTTCCTCCTCCGACGTCGATATCAGTGGGGGGGGGGGGGGGTGGGGGGGGGGGGGTACTCGCCTTCCCCTTCTACAGACCATATCTCAGAATACCTGGGCAACCTGCTGGAAGCCGAGGAGATGAAGAGGCGGGTGACCCGGCTGTTCTAGAAGCACTACCTGATGCTGCAGGAGGTTTTGTAATAGGGTGGACGAGGACAAGTCTTAGGCAGAGGAGCGGTTCGCAGTCCTAGAGGGCATGAGGGGCCCAGAGGAAGGAGACGAGACTACTTCTCTAGGAGCATACATTATGCAAGCAGAGGGGAGACTTCGACATGCCACGGAACAGGTCGACATGGCCCAACGGGAACTGCTGGCAGTCCGCGAGTACTTCTATCCTCGCCTACCGCCCCATTTTGGGATGTGAGGGAGGGGTAGGTGGATGTGGATTCAATACTGAACCACCCACCCCTTCCTCGCCGTCAGCCCACAGGCATAGGTTGCACCTGTCTCTTGATAAGCTCGTGTGTCAAAACCATGAACTTATTTCTCTCTTCCAGTTTGTAAGTATTTGAAAACTTCCTGCCTGCTAACGGGCCTATGCTTCTTGTACATTATTTCTATGGCTTGTAATTGCTTAGCTTTTTCTAGGTGAATATAGGCGAGCTGCCCTTGCTCGCCTACCCTCCTTAGGCGGGTGCGAGCCTACTAAGCCTGCCTGCCTCTCCACCAAATGCGAGCCAACATGGCTAGCCCTCCACTTGGGAGGACGCAAGCGAGCATGGCTCGCTCGCCACTAGGGAGGACGCGAGCCATCGTAGCTCTCTCGCCACCTGGGCGGACATGAGCTAGCGTGGCTCGCTCGCCACTGGGGAGGACGCCAGCCAGTGTGGCTCGCTCGCCACTAGGGCGGATGCGAGCCAGCGTGGCTCGCTCGCCACTAGGGCGGATGCGAGCCAACGTGGCTCGCTCGCCATCGAGGCGGACGCAAGCCTGCGTGGCTCGCTCTCCACTGGGGAGGATGAGAGTTAGCATGGCTCATTCGCCACTTGGGCGGATGCGAGTCAGCATGGCTCGTTCGCCACTTGGGTGGATGCGAGTCAGCATGGCTCTCCGCCACTAGGGAGGACGCGAGTCGGTGTGGCTCACCCGTCACATGGGCAGATGCAAGACAGCGTGGATCGGCAGATGCGAGTCAGCGTGGATCGCCCGCCACTTGGGAGGACGCGAGTCAGCGTGGATTGCAACCACATAATTTTCATAGGGATGTGGCGAATAAGCGGGAATTAGTGGCGGGCTCAGAAGTCGAAGCATCAGGGTATATTTTTGCTATCTGCACATTTCCCGCTGATGGGACGTTTTCCCGCCCTTTTTCCTTCTATAAATAGGCCACGACATTTCTTCCCACCTATCGCATTTAAAACCTTTCGCACCTTCTCCACTCCTGCGACTCCCAGCCCGCCTCCTTTTCGCGAGAACTTCAACGTCATGTTTGACTAGTTGTTTGTGAGATGAGAGGCCGGGGTGGTGATGCTAAGGGGAGAAGCAAGTGTGTCTGGACCTTCTCTGACAACGCCTTCTTCTCCGCCACCACTATCGAAGCTGAGTTTTTTGAATTGGTCAGCATCTTCATCCCGCCCGGGTTTGAGGGGAGGCAAACCGGATAGGAGGAGAAGATCAACGACCTTTCTAACGGGGAGCTCGCCATCCTCATAGCACATTTTGATGTGGGCCTCCGGCTTCGCTTGTGGCCCGAGGTCCGGAAGATACTGAAGTAATTTCGGGTCATCCTCGTCCAGATGACCCCTAACTCGGTAGCTGCCGTGGTCGGGTTTGCCTGCTTCCTGCTAGAAGAGTGGATCGAGCTCAGCCTCACGGTCTTCTGTAAGCTGTTATCCTTTTGGGCGAACAAGGACAACACCGCTTTTTCTCCAGCACCCACATCAAGGTGTGGGAGACGGTGAACAAGAGCCACAATTGGCTCCAGAAGTTTGTCTTCGTCAAAGGCGACTTCGATAATGTACCATTCTCGCCGGTCCAACTGCGTGAGGCGAGCTACCGCCCCTAGCTTGGGGGGGCCATGAATCCGAGCTTTGCATGTTCTTCCAGGGTAAGAACTTCGAAGTCGCGTTCCTCCACAGGAACGTTGATTCCCGTCCTGCCCGGGGGAGGTAATCTACTCGCGCTTGATCCCTTTTACTTAAACTTTTTTCTTTGCTTCTCTAACCCTCTTACTGCAGGTGAGTGAGACCTCCCCCTACACCCTACTTATGAGAGTGTGCAAATCACCCACGTCAAGCTCGCCCATGCCGAGGTGGCGGCTGCCACGCATCACGAGATCTAGACCCTCGTCCCTCAAAAGCAAGTCATCCGTGATCAGCCTCCTCCTCAGCCACCATCCATTAAACCGAAGACTGCGGGCGGCGAACCTCCCGCATCTTGGGAGAAAGGCAAGGCCCCAACGAGCAAACATCCTGAAGTAGCCATAACTCCTGGCGCTTCGACTGGTGGTCATACCAGCGAGGCGGCGACACCTCTAGGGCGCGAGGGCTTGCGTCCGCCGATAGGCCCGTGCCAAGGGCACACCGCAACTTCGGCTATGGAGAGCAGCACCTAGAAGAGGTCGACAAACCCCTCCTTCAATGGTACTAAGGGAGAACCGAGCGTCGATCTCCACCCTGCTGCCGAGCTGGCTGCAGCAGGACACCACCAGCGAGGAGGCCTACGCCTTCTCGTTTGGCCTGTATGCGCGGGAGGATGCCGCAGTCTACAACCAAGAGTTCACGCGGGCACTCGTTCACGAGAGCGCGCGAGCCTAGCTATACGACCTGGATCTGGCCCATATGGCGGGCCGCCGATGCTTGCAGATGGAGCGGAAATTTGCCTCGCTCCAGAAGCTCGCCTAAGATAAGGATGAGGCCCACCGCCTCGCACTAGAGAAGGCGGAGCGGAAAAGGAAGCGGGCGGATGATGAGGCCGACGCTATTCTCGCCGGATACTTGGGGGGGGGGGGGTAAGTCCCGGAACTCGAACAAGATGCCTTTCTTTAGATTGCCTCTGCTAACATGTTTCTTTTGTTTCTTTTTGTAAGACGCGGCGATGGTCCAGCGCCTCAGCCTTCAAATCACGACCCTCTAGAAGGACAATGAGGTACTGCAGGCGTGGGTGCGAGGGCTGGAAGCCGTCGTTCCACCACCGCCCTCCAGAAGCAGCTGCCGGCTCACCCACTTCTCCTACTACAATCTGGAAGAGATGATGTAGAAGAACGCAGCCAAGGCCGCGACGTTCACTCTCCAGACCATGCAGCGGGCTGGCTTAGTGAAGAGCGAGGGTATAGGGCTCTCAACGAGCTATGTGGTGCCGTGCTATTTCTTTCAGTCCCGAAGCTAGGCGACGAGTCCTTCCAATCCCTTTGGGAGAGCTCGCCGCCCGAGAGCTCGTCTTGCTGATTCCCCACGCTGCACTTCCCTCTCTCTGTAATCATGTACCTTTTATTCATTTCCCTAGCTGTAAATGTACACACGGGCTGAGCCCCCTCACATTATATTTTTTCATGATTAATAAATACTATCTTTAGAAATGTTGTTTATTGCTCTTTGTGATTTTCCTTTCTTTTTGCATGCGCGCGACCCGGCTCAGCCTTCCTGCTCGCCGCCTCAGGACCCACGCCTCGCTAGTGAGATTGCGCGGTTCTTAGGGACTTAGTTTAGAAAATCAGCAATACCTTAGTTAGTTGGTCTGCGAGCGGCGATCCGCCGCCTTTACTTAGAGAGCTTCCCCACGGTGCTTGCGAGACTTAGGTTTAGGCGTCTCTCGGCCCGCCCCCTGAGTGCTTGACCTACGCGAACCGGGACCCATCTGACACGACCTGGAGGCTTGCGAGCACCTCACATAATTGATCATCACAACCCGAGTCGCCCTGCTTGGACAGGTTATTTGTGGATTTGGAGTGGCGGGACCTAGCTTGCTAGGAGGGGCTAGACGTGGTTCGCCAAGAGGGGCGAGACCCAGCTCGCCAGGTGGGCTATGCGAGATCCATCTTTGTTGAGAGGGCTATGCCGAGGGGGCTATGCTAGGAGGGCTATGCCTAGAGAGAAGACACCCTCGAGTGAAATCCAACCCTGCCAGCTAGTGGGAGCCTGACTGCGAGATCTGCTCAGGGTTTGGGGAAGACTATCTCGAGTGCCATCTAGCCCTGCCAGCTAGTGGGAGCCATGCAACGAGATATGCTTGTGGTATAGGAGATGCTCTCGAGTGACATCCAGCCCTACCATCTAGTGGGAGAATGGAAGAATGATCTGCTCGGGGATTGGGTAGATAGTATTGAGTGACATCCATCCCTACCAACTTGTAGAAGACTGTCAGCGGGACCTGCTCGGGGTCTGGGATACACACTCGAGTGACATCAAACCTTGCCAGCTAGTGGGAGCTTAGCAACAGGATCTGCTTGGGGTCTGGGAGATGCTCTCGAGTGACATCCAACCCTGCCAGTTAGTGGGAGCTGGCAACGAGATCTGCTCGGGGTCTGGGTAGATGGTCTCGAGTGACATCCAGCCATGCTAGCTAGTGGGAGCCTGATAGTGGGATCTGCTTGAGGTCTGGGGTAGACTCTCTCGAGTGACATCCATCCCTTCTAACTAGTGGAGCCTGGTAGTGGGATCTGCTCAGGGTATGGGAGATGATCTCGAGTGACATCCACCCTTGCCAACTAGTGAGAGCCTGACAGCGGGATCTGCTTGGGGTCTACTCGGTGAACTCTTCACCCATTCACATGAATCACTACAGGAGAAAATTGGAATATTAAGAATCTTCATATTAGAATAAAGATGTTACGTACATGATTTAAGGCTAAAAATGCTTCAAGTCATCACCACTCTAGGTGTGCGAACTGTTTGATTCTAAAGTGCCTGTCAAAATACTTGGTCATCCACCGCTTAATTTCTTCCTGCCTAACAATGACTATATCTCGAATCTCCTCTGTCAGGTCCAAGGAGAGTCATAGCTCTTCCTCATTCTCAACCCTCCATTCTTCCCTGCCTTCCTATTCTTCCACCACCCGTAGTGTCCGGACCTCAAACTCGATTGGGAGTACAGCTTCGTAGCCGTAGGAGAGTTTAAAGGTGGTCTCCCTAGTGGCTGTGTTGGGAGTGGTCCTCAGGGCCCAGAGGACTGAAGGAAGTTACTCCACCCAACTTCCCTTCAGGTTCTCAACCTTCTTCTTCAGCAAGTTCGCAATGATCTTGTTCGCCACCTCCACTTGCCCGTTGCTCCAGGGGTGGTGTACCGACGCGAACCAAAGATCAATCCCGAGCTAGTCGCAAAAGCTGATGAATTTTGTGCTGGCAAACTGAGGCCCATTGTGTGTGACAATATCCTGAGGCAACCTGTGCTTGCAAATGAACTCCTCCCATACAAAGTTTCGGATTAGCTGGGAGGTCTCCTTGGCTAGCGCATTAACCGACAGCCAATTAGAAAAGTAATCAATCATGAATAGCAGGAACCTCCTCTGTCCACTGGCCTGGATGAAGGGCCCCACAAGATCCATTCCCCATATAGCAAAGGGCCAGGGTATAGTGATGCTCCTGAGTCTCTGGGCTAGTAGCAGTTGGAGAGGGGCAAACAACTATCACTCCTTGCATTTCTTCGTGAACTCGGTGGCATCCCGTCCCAGGGTCGGCCAGAAATACCCTTGCCATACAATCTTCCCCTCCAAGGTCCTGCTCCCCAAGTAACTCCCGCACTCCTCGGAGTGAACCTCCTCCAAGATCCTTGAAACCTATTCTTCAGCCATGCAATGCGTTCGAAGCACATAGAGATTCTTCTGGTAGAACTTCCCATCACTCATCAGATAGTATGCTGACTTATATTTGAAGTGCTTCTTATCCAGGCCCTCTGAGAACTCCCCTGTAGACAAGAAGATCGTGAAGGGGTCCATCCAGGAAGGGAGATGGTCCACCTCCATCAGCTCTCCCTCTTCGATGGAAGGACATAATAGGTTGGTAAGAGTTCCCCCAGTGCGGGGTCTGAACTTGGCCAGCTGATCTACCTGCTCATTCTCTTCACATGGCACATGTCCGATAGAGATGGTTCGAAACATGCCGATGATCCTCTTCACCTTTGCTAGGTATAGCCGGAGGGTAGGCTCCCTTACCTCGAACTCACCATTGATCTGGGAAGACACCACCATGGAGTCCGTGAGCACTTTCACATTATGCACTCCCAGCTCCCTGTACAGTCAAAGCCTTGCGATCACTGCCTCATACTCTGCATGATTATTGGTGATGGGAAAATGAATAACCACAGTTTTCTCGATCCTCGTCCCTTGCGGACTCTCCAAGATCACTCCTGCCCCCATAGAGTGCCACCCCGACATGCCATCCAACTTCACCCTCCATGGAGTTGGGTGAGTGAGCTCGTCTATGCCACTTCAACCATATAATCAGCTAGGAAGTCGACCATTTCTCGGGCCTTGATCGAGAGATGAAGGGACCAAGGAGATGTCAAACTCACTAAGCTCTACTGACCACTTTGCTAGTCTTCCAGAGTGCTCCACCCACTCGAAGATATTACAAAGGGGATGGTCAGTCACCACCCAAATAGAGTGTGCTTGTAAATAAGGACGGAGCCTCCGGGCCGAGATAACTAGGGAAAAATCTAACTTCTCTAAAATCGGGTATCATAGCTTTACCTTCCTCAAGACCCTGCTCACGTAATAGATGGGTAGTTGTTTCTTGCCCTCTTCCCGGACCAGGATAGAGCTCAAGGCCTCAGCCCCGACCCTAAGGTACAAGGATAGATCTCCCCCCTCCTTCGGTCCCTAGAGCTGGAGCCTGGGTCAGCTGCCTCTTCAAGGATTGGAAGGCTCCCTCGCACTCCTCGAATAATTCGAACTTCTAGCCCCCTCTCAACGCTTTAAAGAAAGACGAGCACTTCTCTCCAGTCCGGGAGAGGAACCTGCTCAACCCTGCTAGCTTCCCTATCAGGCGCTGGACCTCCTTGGCATTCCGAGGTGACCCCAACTCCATGATCTCCCTAATCTTGTCAGGGTTGGGCTCTACACCCGCGGGAGTAAGGAGATGACCTAGGAACTTGCCCCTGCTTGCCCCGAGGACACACTTCAAGGGGTTCAGCCTCATTTTGTATTTCTGTTGGGCACCGAAGGTCTCTTCCAGGTCCTAGAGGTGAGAGTCAACATCCCGACTCTTAATCATGAGATCTTCTACATAAACCTCAAAGTTCCTCCCCTTCCTCTCTTGGAAGACCCGATCCATCATCCTTTGATACATTGCCCCTACATTTTATCCCGAAGGGCATCATTTTATAGCAGTAGCACCCATCCCCGGTGATGAAGGAAACATCTTTTATGTCGGGTGGGTGCATCCTGATTTGTTGGTAACCTAAAAAAGCATCTAAGAAACTCATTAGAGAAAAACCGATGGCTGAGTCAACCAGTGCGTCGATCCGAGGCATGGGGTAACAATCTTTCTGACATGATTTATTCAAAAGAGAGAAATCTAAACACATCCTCCAGCGATCATCTTCTTTTTTTAACCATTATAACATTGGAGACCCAACATGGATACTGGATCTCTGAAATGAATCCGGCCTTGAGGAGCTTACCCACCTCCTCTCGGATGGGCTAGACCAGCTGGTCTGCGGTAGATATCTTCTTTTGTCGGATATGGCAGGCCTCAGCGTCAAGGTTGAGGCGGTGGAAAGCCACATCCGCATCAATCTCTGGCTTATCCGACGCGCTCCATGCGAATACATCAACATTCTTCTGGATGCACTCCAACATCCTCCCATGGTCCTCTGGACTCAATCCCCTGCTGATCCGCACCTTCTCTACCTTGCCTTCCCTGGTGAGAACCACCATCTACACCACCTCTTCCGCTACCTCCAGCCGTGACTGCTCCTCCCACTCGCTCACAACCCTATCTCTTGGGACAGGAGCCTCCTCCTCCTTAGCTTCCTCCACGACCATCACCTTGGCTTGCTCTCCCAGAACTTCTTCTGCCACCCCTACCTGGGCACGAATCTCTTCCTCCACTTCCATCTCCTCTGCTTCCTCTCCAGACTCCTTCCTGGACACATCCTCCATCCTTCTCTCCAACTCCTCGGCTTCCTCCTGCTAGGAGATGGTGTTGACCACCGTGACATAACACTCCCTCGCCACCTTGGGGTCTTTGCGGACCCGGACTTGAATGCCTTATGAATTGAACATCAGGCACTGGTGGAAGGAAAGGGTACGCAGCAGAAGGCGCTGATGATGGGACGTTCGAAGATTACATTGTAACTACTAGGAGCATCCACAATGACGAACCTATAGTTTCTAGACTGCCCCCTTAGGTCCCACTCCTTTGCCCACCTCCTTCCTTTCCCAAGAAAATCCAAAGAGAGGACCATTCGAGGTTAACACCCTTGTTGCCTCCACCTTCATGGCGTCGAACACCTTCTTGAAGATGACATTGATAGAGCTCCCACTGTCCACGAGGATCCGGGAGACGGTGAAATTTTCGACGGCGGCCTGGACTACCAGTGCGTCGTAGAACGGATCCTCGTGGTTCAGCATGCCCTTCCGGGAGAAGATAATCTTCTTATCTAGGGGTGGAGTTAGAGACATCGAAGCAACGCTCCGACGGTACATGGTATAGAGGCTCGCATTGCAGGCGGCTTCAACTCCCACCCCTCGTGGATCCCCCTGATCCCCCCTATATCGGTCCTATCCTCGCACCTGTCTTCCCCTCCAGGCAGGACCTCTTCAATCCGCACCTCTCGATGAGGCAGCAGCAGCTGTATCTCCCTGGTTCCCCTCAACTCCAGGAACTCTGGGCATGTGGCTGTGGCGTGGCCCTCCTCCTGATGGAAATTGCAGTAAGGTAGCTCCACCCCACCTTCCTGGCTTCTCCTTTGACCTCTCCTCCTCTTCCCAGGGCTATCGCCATAGCTAGATGATGATCGGGGAGAGGAGGTCTTTGGCTCTTCCTCCAGCCTGGAGGTTGAACTGACCTTTCCTCCCTTGGCGGTGGTCTCCTCTATGAAAACCTCTCGTCGGACCTTGGTCCTGCCACTCTAGCTTCCTACAGTCTAGCTGATTATTTGGCTCCTTGTGGCTCCATCTTGGTTGCTGCTGCTACTCCTCCCTCTACTTGGGCTCTGCCCTCCTGGCCTCCACCCCTCTGCTACCTCCTGGCTCCTTCTCCTCCTCTGCTGCATACCTGGCTAACTTTCCAGAGTATACCGGGTTGGACGCCTCCCCCTTGACTTCCCGGGCAGCCCTCTCCATTAGCTCCTCGAAGAACAACGAACGCACCCTCTTCAGCTCCATCCCGAAGAACCCCTACTAAAGCCCCAGGGTGAAGACCACCATGAGGTTGTGCCCCAGCATCTCCTGCACCTGGAGGACCTCCTTCTGGAACTAGTCCACATATGAAAGATAAATCTATGGGTAGTTAATCACTTAGCGGGGGGGGGGGGGGGTGGTGAATCGGTGTCTTTTAAATTTCTTTGTCACTTGTATTAACTATTCACCAGATACTTGAAAAATAAACATTCATAAGAACACAACACAAGAAATCCACAGAACATGAAGAATTTATAGTGGTTCCCCTATCTAGGGTACCTCCACTTTCCCCCTTCTTCCTTACTAGCAATGCTCAAGATAAGGTTATATCTCCTCTTATTCAACTCAGATCAACAGATCTTACAGGCTCAGTTTCTGTTAAGAAACCTACAACTCAGACCCACTGGTCCTACCTCAGAGATCCACCCAATCTCCTACCTTAGGTCCCTCAAGAACCCTATCTTAGACCATATAAGTCTTACACCTCAGTGATCCCACACAAATCACCTACCTCAGGTCCCTCAAGAACCCTACCTCAGCCTTTATAACACAGGCTTATAACTCAGAGAATTTATCTCATACCCACTCAGATCTCAAAGAGATCTTACAAAATAAAGAGGTAAATGAGAATGAAAGTAATCTTAGAAAATAACAATTATGTGAACTAACTTATCTGAGAATTCATATTCTTCAATTCAGCAGCAAAGAATTAGATCTTGATAAGTAAGCTGGCTGAAATGATTCGACACTAGATCTGCAAAGTTCTTGATGATGATCGGCTTGATTTCCTTGAAGAACCTATAGAACAGATCCACCTTAATCCTCTAATCAACTTGTTGAAAGGATCAGAATACTTTCTTGAAGACCTACGTCTTCCTTCTTCTTCTTGGAGTTGTAACCCTCCTCTATCTTAGGAGAAATATGAATGAGTGAAAATGATTGAAAGTTGATTCATTAAATTCTGTGTAGACGACCCCTCTATTTTTTGCCTTCACTGATTGCTGACTTCTGATTGATGACATCATCATATGCTATCATACTTTAAGTTTTTCTTCAAATGAATTCTGATGAGATATAAAGTCACTGTAACTGACATGACACTTCTTACTTGACTTGACACTCAACTGTGTTGGCTTTTCAACTACAGGATCAAAAGTGTCGAGAAGTCTAAAGTGTCTCGACACTATATTACTTAGTGTTCTTAGAAGGTGTCGAGACATCTTAGCAGTCTCGAAACATCTGTACTTGATAGAATTTTTAGTCTGAACTTGAAGGTGTCGAGACAGTGGACTTGTCTCGACACAACTGTCTGCTGGGTGTCGACATCTTTAAATCTGCACTGTGTTGAGACAGTTGAATTTTCTCGACACTTCAGTCTGCTGGGTGTTGACATCTGCTTTTAAATCTTCACTGTGTCGAGATAGTTGAGTTGTCTCGACACTTCAGTCTGGCGGGTGTCGACATCTATTTTAAATCTTCACTGTGTCGAGATAGTTGAATTGTCTCGACACTTCAGTCCATCATTGTATCAAGATAGTTGTATTGTATCGACACTACTGTCCTGAGCTTTAAGGTGTCGAGATGTCTGACTTGTATCAACACTACTGACTTGATCTTCAAGGTGTCGAGATAACTGGCTTGTTTCGATACTGCTCCTACAAAGGTGTCGATATATTTGTGAAGAGTGTCAACATTTTTGTACTTAGTCATTTCTCTGCGCTGCAACTTGCTAGGATTTGACTGTCCTGACTTCACTAAGCACTTTTAGCTGTATGGCATTGAGTGAACTGACTTCACTCAACACCTATGGACTTAGTCAATTTTCTACAACAACTGCCTTGATATTTGGTGTTTAGTGAGCTTGCTTCACTCGACGCTTGTGGACTTGGGCAATTTTCTACCTTTCCAGTCAGCTTCTTTGAGTCCATCTATCAATGTCACTTAGATCACCTATCCAATTAATATGACATAGACTAATCTGCATGCATGAACTGAAACATATATCAAATACATACTTGTGTATATCATTGAGTTGAAAGGGTTTCTTCAAATCAAGTATATTGTTCTCAATATACCCAATAATCTCCCTCTATTTGGAGAAGTCATAACCCCAATTCAATGATATACAACACAATATAAAAATATAATAATTATGATGTACATGAAAAGTACTAAACGAAAGTATAAAGAAAACAACAATAATAAAACAGATATAACAAAGTGCAACCAAACTTTTTCATTCCAATTTGTTCAAAGATTACACTTTTTCAGTTTTTACAATGTTCTTAAAACAAAATTACATAGTTTCTAGAAAAGATAATCTAAGATTGTTCTGGCTCTTTGATGATTATGCCTTTTCCTGATTGTATCTTGGCTTTGACTTCAGGCACCTTGTCATCAGCCACTTTCTTATTTCCCTTATCATCTTTGACCTTCAAGATCTCTTCTTCCTTGAGCCTTTGCCTTTCAGCATAATGATATGGCTTGGGGAAGTACTTGCTAGACTCTATAGAATCAACTGGGATATTCCCTGCCTTAATAATATTTGCTGAATTTAAAGATGATCTCCTATTGCTTTGTATGTTTGAACCATTGTTGTTCTGAGTATCATTTTCCCCTGTCATCTATATTGTTGTTGATTGCTTTCCATGAAGTGAGTATAATAGATCTGCAAGTTGGACTCCACTGGTCAAAATATGGCTTTGCTTCAGCCTGCTCCCTGAATCTCTTCTTAGATAATTAAGCTTTTTTTTCTCTGAGCAATGTTGAAGTAGCCATCTCACCCTCCTCACATACTACATTCTGAATCTGTGGTGGAGGACTGTACATACACTATACTGCAGTTTGAATAGCCTCAAATTGAGCTGGTTGACAGCCAGACTCAGTAGTTTGATCTTCATCATACTTTAAGGGAGGAAAGCCTAGAGTTTCCCTGATACTATTGGAGGTCAAAATAACATGCTCAGATATTGATTTTATCATTACTCTCTCCCCCTTTATGACTTCTCTCTCCATATGATCCCTTAAATCATTCTTATGAAATCTAACCTGGCCTTCTAGATGATTAATCCCTGAGGACAAATGATTCTTTACTTTAAGCAAGTGGTCATCTAGTTCTTTGCTAGAGGCCTTGACTTCCTTAACCAAAGAGGCTGTGTGAGTAGATAACTGAGATTAATTATCTTTGGAGGTAGAGCCTATCTTTGTGTGCAGAACTGTAGTCTGCTCAGCTAGCTTTACCAGTGAAGTATCATGCATTACAATCATGTTTTCCTTCATTCTTGTCTGGTTTTCAAGGACATATCCTTGTTTAATAACTATTTCATCTTGAGTTTTCTTTGAATCCTGCTGCTGTTGAGCAATATAGACTACAACATTTGCTCCTCTTTGGAAGAAATTGGCTTTATCCTTCTTCAACAGATTCACTTCAAACCAAATGGATTTTATTTCTTATGCCAGCTGGAACTACAACTCCTCAGTGCTTTCATCTACATATTTTTCTAGTTGACTTCTTTGTTGATATAATATTATTTGCATTTTAACTAATAGGGAGCTGAAATCCATAGGAGGAGAAGGTGTTGTTCCAGACTAAATGGTCTTCTTATAGCTCTTACTCCTCTTTTTGAGTTCAACCAATTTTCTTTTCTTAATCTGAGAGGCTTCCTCCTCCTCAGAATCAGAAGAACTAACAACTTCAACTTTTATAGGCTCTTTATCTCCTTCAGTGTTTGAGGCCAGATCTGATATCTCTCCCTCAACCCTTACACCTACTTAATCAAGATCTATGGCATCAGGAACAATATCTTCTAGAAGAGCTGTCATCTCCTCCTGGATATCAGTGTATCTTCATTCAGAAAGATTTTTTCCTTAGTCTCCTTGAAGACTACATCCTCATTCTCCTTATAAGACATCTCATGTTCAGGAACCTCTACTTGTTCTAGGAAATGTCAAGTTCCTGTACCACTTCAATTACTATTATGTTGACATTATCCTGTTCTATTTCTGGAAGAATATTGAGGTTCTCCCCATCACTAGGATCCCTAGTTGGGATTGTCTCCCCTTGCATCTGCTCACCAGTACCAGGAGAGGTCCTTGGAGATTCTTCAAGTGCTGCATCATCTTATTTCTTTGAGCCGGAGCTTCCTTGTTCTTCAGAGTCACTGGAAGATTCTTCTTCCATAACCACTACTTTCTTCTTTTTCTCCTTCTTCTTCTCTTCTATAGGTGATTCTTTGGATAATACTCTATCCCATCTTACTAGGATTCTCATGTCCATTTTCCTCATTTGATTGATCTTAGATCCAATCTTGAGATTGAGATTGTCAGGAATAACTTGTACCGAGTAGATGCTATAATTCTTCCCATATTGATGTTTTTTGCTATCTTGTCAAAGACTACTTTTCTCCAGTTAGTCTTGACTGTGAAGATAATTCTAGTCATCAGCTCAAACATGTATGCAAAAATCCTATCATGTGCTCCTATTTTGCATAGCAGCACCTTCCCTATTAACTCAGACAGTAATTTCCCTCGAGTATTCATTCCCTTCCTGACCAGGGTGCTTCCAAGCTTTATGGTTGGGGCCAATCCACACCATTCCAAGGCTTCTACAGTCTTGGAAGAATCTAGGTCATCCTTTTGATCAATCCTTGGCAAGTGAAATATCTTGGCCAGTCGTCTGGTTGTGATTTTGAATTTTGTTCCATTCACGTTAGACTTAATCTTTTTAGTGTTTGAGTCGAGATGAGCGTTTGAAAATAATTCTAAAACTTCTCGTTTTCGGACATTTGAAGGTTCTGAAAGCAGATATTCAAATTGTGCTTTAGTGATTAGGGTTATTACATTCGTTATTTCTTCAGACGTCGAGTCGAATCCATTTCAGACAAGTTCATAACCTTCAAAGATGTTATCGTCATTCTTGGTGTACAACCCCATATCTGGCGAGTGGGATCGGTAGGAGCCAGACTGGCCAAGTCCAGCCAAAGACCCAGGCGAGCCAGGTTGTTGGACTCGAGTCCACTCGACGCCTTCAGACTCGACGCCAAGTGAGATGTGCTCACTTAACGCCTTCAGCCCAGGCATCGAGTGAGGCGAGCTCAGTCAACGCCTTCATCCAAGGCGTTGAGTGAGGTGAGCTAACTCAACACCCTCAGCCTCGACGTTGAGTGAGGTGAGCTTTATCAATGCTTTTCATTCTTGGCATTGAGGGACACCTCGACATGCATCGGCTCACACTCGCCCTAGGGAGCTCGGCAAGCTGCATGCGAGTAGGGCAAGCCGGGCCCGTGCTCGCCAAGGTTTGGGGGAGGCGGCGAGTGCCAGCTCCATCGAGCACTCGCCACCCCGGGCGAGTAGAGCCTAAGGGACTAATCGACCAACCTCTTGTGATGTGTCTTTTACCATTTTGCCCTCGCTGGCCTACCCCTAGCCAGTTAGAACATCGGAGTTGCGCTATTGACAGACCCAGTTGGGCAACACATAGCTATTTGGAGCAGCGGAGGTTGGCTATTTGCAGGCCGTTTTTAGAAATCTATAAATAGGACCCAAGGGGCACCTCAGAGAGAATGCTCACTTATTCCCAAGCCTTCTTGTGCTTTATGAGGTAGCCTTTAGCTCGGTATTTGTCTTAGGAAGGGGAAGCGCTTTAAGATCTACCAGGTGTGTGGTGGGACCTCTGCGCCGAGCCCTTGCGTCAGTCTCCTTTTCTTTTCCTATATAATTTTTCTTGCAGGAGAGAAGTAGGTGTGCGTTCACCCCTTCCCTAAGGGTGAACTCTATAGAGACCGAATTTTCTATTTCAACATTTTGGTACGGTGAGCGTGGAGCGTGATCAGCACAGAAAATCTTTGGCGAGCTCAATGACGGGAGGATCAGGGTAAGGATCGGATAGGTCCGACTCGCCACCGCCTCCCCATCTCGCCACAGTGGGGATGTTCAAAGAATTCAGGCATAAGTTGCTCAGCCTCGTCAGGTGCGCACTCGGCGTGCGTGTCGTGTGCTCAACTCCAGCAACACTTGTACTGGCGGTCCCGGCCCTTGGAGAGGATGCTCCCGACAGGCTATTTGGGAAGGAAGTTGTGGAGGAAGGGAGAGGATGCGAGCTCCCTGGGCGAGTACTCTTCCCAGGCTCGGCGAGCAGGGGAAGGTTCTGTGAGATGGGGGTGCGAGACCCTCTAGCTCGACCAGCACGGGGAGGCAGTCCCTTCAACGAGTTGGTTTCTTCCGCCCTAGTTCCAGAGGGGTTTAGAGAGCCATAGATGTCCTACCATACCGATAAAGGAGACCCGGTCCATCACGTCAAGTGGTTTGAGGATGTGGTTTTGATTCGATAGATGTCGGATGGGTTCAAGTGCAGGCTTTTTGCCATCACTCTTAAGGAGAAGGCGAGGGAGTGGTTCCACCAACTATCGACCAACTCCATCTAATGCTTTGAGGACTTGCGTTGGGGGTTCATATTGAGGTTCACCACCTCCAAGAGGAGGAAGACGGAGTCCGAGTCCCTGTTCCATATCAAGTAGGGGGTGGATGATTCCTTAGGGATCTACGTCAACCGATTCTAAGAGGAGGTGACCCAGGTCCAGGAGATACCAGTGCATACCTTGATGATGGACTTTACCTTGGGGCTACAACAAGGTTTCTTCAGGATGGAGCTGAGAAGGGTGCCACCCCTCTCCTATGAGGAGTTGATGGAGAGGACAACAAGGGAAGTCGACGGGGAGGCGTCGAACTCGGAGTTTGCCCAGAGGCTGGCCAGGTGGGCCACAGAGGAAGAGAGGCCAAAAGGTGGCAGAGGTAAGGAGGAGAGGAGAGCTAAACCCCTGTAGAGGGAACAACATCAACAACAGCAGCCCAGGTGGGGGCGACAGGAGCCGAACCATAAACTAGGTTGTAGGCCGGAGTGGTAAGACTAGGGGCCGCAAAGAGGTTTCCATGGAGGAGACAACCGTTAGGGGGGCCAGGGTCAGTTTTATCCTCCAGGTGGGAGGCAAGGCCAGAGACCATCTCTCTCTGACAATAAACAGGCTATGACTATATCCATGGGGAGAAGAGGAGAGCAACACAGAGAAGGAGAAGGGAGGTTAGGGTGGAATTGTCCTACTGTGACTTCTAGTAAGAGGAGGGGCATGCAACGGCCACGTGCCCGGAGTTCCTTGAGATGAGAGGAAACAGGGAGCAGCAGCAGCAAGACCTCAAGGGGGTGTGGATTGAGGAAGTCCTGCCTCGGGCAGACGTGGATAGATGTGAGGACCTGGCCGATGTTGGGGCCCGGGGAGGGATCCGAGTGATCCATGGGGGTGGGGATTGAGGCTTCCCGGAAGATGAGCCTCCACACCATATACCGCCAGAGCGTTGGCTCCACATCCCAGACCCCACCTCTAGAGGAGAATATTATCTTCTCAAGGAAGGATATGTCAGACCATAAGGACCCCTTCTGTGACGCACTGGTCATCTAGACGTCAGTCGAGAACTTCACTATCTCCTGGATCCTCATCGATAATGGGAGTTCAGTCAACGTCATCCTTAAGAAGGCGTTTGACGTGATGAAGGTGGAGGCCAAGAGGGTGCTGGGCTTGGAAGGACCTTTGTTTGGGTTATCGGGGGAGAGGAAGTGGGTAGAAGGAGGAGCGGGGCTCCATGTCACTGTAGTGGGGGGGGGGGGGGCAGTCCCGTACCTACAGGTTCGTCATCATGGACGCACCCAACAGCTATAATGCCATCTTCGGGAGACCCTCATCAGTGCCTTCCGCTGTGTCCCCTCATCCTTCCACCAATGACTGAAGTTCAATGTAGAGGAAATCCAGGTCCGGGTCTAGGGCATCCCCAAGGTGGCAAGGGAATGCTTCGTCACCGCCGTGAACTCCATCTCTTGGCAGGAGGGAGCCGAGGAGATGGAGCGAAGGATGGAGGAGGCAGAGCAGGAGGCCGACGGAGAAGAGATGGAGGTAGAGGAGAACCATACCCGGGTGGAGGTGGTGGAGGAAGTCCAGGAGCCGGCCGATGCGATGGTCGTGGAGGAAGCTGAGGAAGAAGTCCTTGCCTAGGAGGGGAGGATGTTGGAGAATGGGGGAGCAGTCTCGTCTAGAGGCTGCAGAAGAGGTGGTGGAGATGGAGGTTATCACCCTTGGAGGCAGGGTGGAGAAGGTTCGCATCAGCGGGGGGATGACCCCAGAGGCCCAGGGTAGGATGCTGGAGTGCATCCAGAAGAACGTGGACATCTTCTCCTAGAGCACCGGGGAGATGCCGGGGATTGATGGGAACGTGGCCTGCCATCACCTCAACCTGGACCCAAACGCTCGCCCCATCCAGTAGAAGAAGAGGTTCATCACGGACAAGATGGCCAAACCCATCAGGGAGGAGGTGGCCAAGCTTCTCAAGGCTGGCTTTGTATCCGAAATACAGTACCTCGACTGGGTCTCCAACGTAGTTATGGTTAAAAAAGTAGATGGTCGGTGGCGTATGTATGTCGATTTTTCTTTACTTAATAAATCGTGCCCTAAGGACTATTATCCTTTGCCTCGGATCGACGTGCTGGTTGACTCAGCAATTGGTTTTCCTGTACTGAGTTTTCTGGATGAATTTTTAGGTTACCACCAGATCAGGATGCACCCTCCCGACATCAAAGATGTCTCCTTCATCACGGGGGATGGGTATTACTGCTACAAGATGATGCCCTTTGGGCTAACAAATGCAGGGGCGACATACCAGAAGATGATGGACATGGTCTTCCAAGAACATAAGGGGAGGAACCTAGAGGTATATGTGGATGACCTCATGATCAAGAGTCGAGACGTAGAATGTCACCTTCGGGACCTGGAGGAGACCTTCACCACCTTGTGAAGGTACAATATGAGGCTGAAACCCTTGACGTGTGTCTTCGGGGCCAGCAGGGGCAAGTTCTAAGGTCACCTTCTCACCCCCGTGGGGGTGGAGCCAAATCTTGACAAGGTACGAGCGATCATGGAGCTGGGATCGCCTCAAAATGCTAAAGAGGTGAACGGTTGAAAGGGAAGCTGGCAGGGTTGAGCATGTTCCTTTATCGGGCTGGGGAGAAGTGTTCTCCCTTCTTCAAGGCGTTAAGAGGAGGAAAGAAGTTCGAATGGACCAAGGAGTGCGAGGAGGCATTCCAGGCTTTGAAGAGGCAGTTGACTCAGGCCCCCTGCTCCAAGATACGAAGGAGGGGGAGGACCTATCTTTGTATATTGGGGTCGGAGTAGAGGCCTTGAGCTCCGTCATGGTTCAGGAAAAGGGGAAGAAGCAACTCCCCATATATTATGTGAGTCGGGTCCTAAGGAATGCAGAGCTTCGATATCCCATCTTGGAGAAGTTGGCCTTCTCTCTGGTCATCTCATCTTGGAGACTTCGACCTTACTTCCAGGCACACTCAATCCGAGTGGTGATTGACCACCCCCTCCGTAACATCTTCGAGGGAGTGGAGCATTCAGGCAGGTTGGCCAGGTGGTTAGTGGAGCTGAGTGAGTTTGACATTTCCTTTGTCCCCCGTATCTTGATCAAGGCCCAAGCGATGACCGAATTTATGGCCGACTATGTGGTCGAGGTGGCAGAGGTAGAACTCACCTGCCTAGTTCCTTGGAAAGTGATGGTAGATGGTGCCTCAGGTAAGCATTCCTTGGGGGTGAGGGTGATCTTGGAGAGCCCTCAAGGAACAAGGATAGAGTAAACAATAGTTATCAATTTTTCTATTACTAATAATCAGGACAAGTATGAGGCGGTGATTGCAGGGCTCCAACTGGCCAGAGAGTTAGGAGTACATGATGTGGAGGTCCTCACTGATTCCATGGTGGTGGCTTCCCAGATCAATGGGGAGTTTGTGACAAGAGAGCCCACCCTTCAGTTGTACTTGGCAAAGGTGAAGGGGGTCATCGGTATGTTCCAGGCCTTCTCCATCTGATAGGTGCCAAAGGAGGAGAACGAGCAGGTGGACCAACTGGCAAAGCATGGTCCGGGGGGGGGGGGGGGGTACCATCACCGACCTATTCCGCCCTTCCATTAAAGAAGGAGAGCTGATAGAGGTGGACCAACACCTCTCGTGGATGGACCCATTCGCAACCTTCCTTTCTACAGGGGAGTACCCAGAAGGGATGGATAAAAAGAAATTCAAGTATAAGTCCGCATACTACCTCATTCGCGATGGACAGCTGTACTAAAAGACCCTCTCAGGGATGTTGGCACATTGCGTGGCCGAGAGGGAGGTCCAGAGGATCTTGGAGGAGGTTCACTCTGGGGAGTGTGGGAGTCACTCTGGGAGTCGGACCCTGGAAGGAAGAATTGTCAGGCAAGGGTATTTCTGGACTACCTTGGGCCACATCACGGTGGAGTTTACAAAGAGGTGCCAAAAGTGCCAGTTGTTCGCCCCTCTCCAACTGCAACCATCCCAACGCCTCAGAAGCATCACCGCGCCCTGGCCCTTTTCCATCCGAGGAATGGACTTGGTTGGATCCTTTCCCCAGGCCAGTAGGCAGCGTAGGTTCCTACTTATCGTGATAGATTATTTTTCTAAGTGGTTGGAGGTGAAGGCGCTAGCTAAGGTGACCTCCCAGGTTATCAGGAATTTTATTTGGGGGGAGATCATCTGCCGGCACGGATTGCCGTAAGCCCTTGTCACAGACAACAAACCTCAGTTTGCTAGCGCTGAGTTCATCAGCTTCTGCGGGTAGCTCAGGATTGATCTTAGATTTGCCTTGGTCCATCACCCTAGGAGCAACGGGCAGGTGGAGGTGGCAAACAAAATTATATTAAACCTCCTGAAGAAAAAGTTGAAAACTTGAAGGGTAGCTGGGTGGAGCAGCTTCCCTCGATTCTTTGGGCCCTTAGAACCACCCCCCAACACCGCCACGGGGGAGACCCCCTTCAAGCTCTCCCACGGATGCGAGGCAATTCTTCTAACCGAGTTCGAGGTCCGAACGCATCGAGCGGTCGAGGCGGAGTAAGGCATGGAAGAATGGAGAGATGAAAACGAGGAAGAACTACTGCTCTCTATGGACATGGTGGAGGATCTACGTGACCTCTCTGCCATCCGTCAAGAAGATGTGAAAAGAAGAATGGCTAAGTACTTTGACAAACACGTAAGGGTCAAACAGTTTGCGTAGGGGGACTTGGTCCTGAGAAAGGTGGATGCCGTGGGAAGATCAGCCGCTGTGTGGAAGCTCAACCCCAACTGGGAGGGTCCATACATTGTACAAGAAATATTAAAATCAGGAGGGTACCGCCTCCGGAATGTGGAGGATGAGACCCGAAGTCTCACCTAGAGTGGTGATGACTTGAAACGTTTTTACCCTTGAGCCATGTAAGTAATGTTATTTTTCTAATAAAGCTTCTTGATGTGCCAATACTCCCGCCGTGATTCATGTGAATGGGTGAAGTGTCCATTTGACAGACACTGAGCACATCCCACTGCCAGGCTCTCACCTAGCTAGCAGGGTTGGATGTCACTCGAGAGAGTCTACCCAGACCCCGATCAGATCCCGTTGCCAGGCTCTCACCTAGCTGGCAGGGCTGGATGTCACTCGAGAGAGTCTACCCATACCTTGAGTAGATCCAACTGCCAGGCTCTCACCTAGTTGGCAGGGATTGATGTCACTCGAGAGATTCTACCCATAACTTGAGCAGATCTCGCTACCAGGCTCTCACCTAGCTGGCAGGGCTGGATGTCACTCAAGAGAGTCTACCCAGACCCTGAGCAGATCCGCTGCCAGGCTCTCACCTAGTTGGCAGGGCTGGATGTCACTCGAGAGAGTTTACCCAGACCCCAAGTAGATCCCGCTGCTAGGCTCTCACCTAGATGGCAAGGCTGGATGTCACTCAAGAGAGTCTACCCAGATCCCGAGCAGATCCTGCTGCCAGGCTCTCACCTAGCTGGCAGGGCTGGATGTCACTCGAGAGAGTCTACCTAGACCCCAAGAAGATCCCGCTGCCAGACTCTCACCTCGCTGATAGGGATGGATGTAACTCAAGAGAGTCTACCTAAACCCCGTGCAGATCCCGCTGTCAGGCTCTCACCTAGATGGCAAGGCTGGAGGTCACTCAAGAGAGTCTACCCATACCCCGAGCAGATCCCGCTGCTAGGCTCTCACCTCGCTGGCAAGGCTGAATGCCACTTGAGAGAGTCTACCCAAACCCCGATTAGATCCCGCTGTCAGGCTTTCACCAAGCTGGCAGGGCAAGATATAACTCGAGAGATTCTACCCAGACCCCAAGCAGATCCCGCTGCCAGGCTCTCACCTTGCTGCAGGGCTAGATATCACTCGACAGAGTCTACCTAAACCCCGAGTTGATCCTGCTACCAGGCTCTCACCTAGCTGGCAGGGCTGGATGTCACTCGAGAGAGTCTACCATGACCCGGAGCAGATCCTGCTTCCAGGCTCTCACCTAGTTGGCAGGGCTGGATGTCACTCGAGAGAGTCCACCTAGACACCAAGAAGATCCTTCTTCCAGGCTCTCACCTAGCTGGCAGGGCTGGATATAACTCGGGAAAGTTCTACCCTCTCCGGATGTTACTTGATAAGATTGTCCTTTTCCCTAAAGATAGAGGAGAGAAAGCCTCACAAGCGAGTCTGGGCTCGCAGGCTCAGCTCAGCAGAGAGTTGGCGAGCCAAGTCCTCGAAATCCGGCGAGGAAGGCGAGCTATAGCAATTCACTCCCCACTCAGGTTTGACTTGTGAACTTTTTAACAATTTTGGCTCAGCATTGGCGAGAAAGGATGGAGCTTGTGAGCAATCTGGGTGGTGGCGAGCCCAGCATGGCGGGTGGTCCATTCTCGGGTATCCTAGGGTTGGCAAGCTCTCAAGATCTGCTAGCGAGTACGAATCCTAAACATGCATTATAACGACAAGTTCTATCCTAGCGAGGTTTCCCAAGGAGGAGAGCTCGCGGGCGAGTGCATCACAGAAAGAAAGTTCAAGGAAAAGAAGATAGAAAAATTCATGGCAGAAAAATCTCTTTCATTATGTAAAATGTCATTACAAAAAAGTGAGCTCGCCTATGCCAGGTTACAAAAGGGGAGGGGGAAAATCACACAAAAAAGGAAGAAGAAAAGGCGCGGGTCAGCTCTCGCCTTCCCTCAAGATTAGCGATCTTTGCCCTCTCCTCCAGAGGGATCATCATTGAAGCCTTTTCCATAGAGCAGGTCGACGCTGTCCTCCTTCTCACTAGGGGGCATTGATGGGAACATGCTCGACATGAGGTCTCGGGCCGTGATCTCCTCACAGCCTTCCACCAGCACCCACGAATCCTTTATGATCTGCAAGGTGCATTCGGCAGATTCAATCGAGTTAATCCACAGCCACTAGGTGACCTCAGTCTCGCCAAAGATCCTCGACCTCCTGTATGGAAGGGAGGGGTCACTGTCACCTAGGGGAAGGAGGATTTCCACCTGGCGGATGATCTCGCGGCCGAGCCCTTGATCTGGTCCTTCAACTTATCTTTATCCGCCTCCAGCCCGGTGGCGCGAGCTTCCAACTCGGTGACGCAGGCATGCAGCTGAGCATTTTCTTACTCCTGCCTGATGGCGCGAGCCCACAGCTCGCTAGTAGACTCAGCATCCTATAAAACGAAAGGGTAAGTAAGGCTATTGCGTGAAAGGCAAAAAATCTCAAGTACAAAGAGAAGGAGGTGCCCGGTACTTACCAGCCCGTCAGCGGCTTTGGCGAGTAAATCCTCGACAATGCTGAGTCTCCTCTCAAGGTTGGCAGCTTTGTCCTGGGCAACGTCGCGCTTCTGCTCAACCTTCTGTAGGAGGTGGCTGAGGTTGAAGCTGCAGCGGACCATCATGTGGTGCTGCTCCAGTGCCCGCATATGGGCTTACAAGCCCTCATGGCCGAGCTGGCGCAAGGTCATACGTTTGTAGGCCGTGGCATCCTCGCACCCGTAGAGGCCAAAACCGAGCACGTAGGTGTGACCAGAGGAAAGCTCGCGGTCTGTCCCGGAAGGCTGGAGGTGGAGACAGAGATCCGGTGGGTCGCCTCATCCCATTGGACCACGGGCTCGCCGAACGAATCCTTCCACCTTCCCCTGAGGCCGAAGAGGGGGTGGCTCTTTGGCGGACCCGGCTCATGGGCCGCAGTCTACTTACCATCATGCAGAACGGAGGGCTCGCCTCCTTCCTACCCTTTATCAGCCGTCTCTTTCAGCGGGCTTTTCTGCGACCCATCCGGGGAGGTCTCAGGCGAGCTCATATACTTTAGTTGTTTTTGTTGTTGTTGCCTCGCCCGGGGGACCACCATCGCCTTCAACTACTTTTGCGACGGGTGACGGCGAGGCGAACTGAACCCCACGGGGTCAGTCCGCTTCTTGCTATATGAGGGCTTGGATGAAGCTGACTCATCTTGGCAAGCAGCTACAGCTGCCTTCTCGCGTGCGAGCGGGTCATGGAATAGTGCCGAGTCCGTGAAGGGCGAGTTCTCGGAATAAGTCGCTCCCATGCATGAAAAAACTTGGTTAATCCGGCGAGCTCGGGAAGAGGAAAAGGTACGAGGTATATCTTCAGCGAGAAGGATGGGGAGGAGCGAGTCGAGGCCCCTTCTGAGGAAGGAAACCTCGAAGTATTTGTGGAGGAAGAATTTGTGGTGCTCAGCATCGTTGTCGGATACGGTGGGTGGCCGGTACACCTCCTCTCCCTTTTGCTGAGGCGAGTAGGGACGTTGCCGAGATCGCTCTTGATGAAGACAATCTTGGTTATCCAGTTATGACGCTTGTTCGCAATCTCGTGAACTTTGTGAAGGATCCCCCAAAGTAGGCGACACCATCGGGAGTCTAATAGCTTCTAATCTGGACACTGGTGCAAAGGTTTGATCAAAATCTATACCCTCTTCTTATCTATAGCCCTTTGGAACTAGTCTAGCCTTGTTTCTGACTATAACACCATTCTCATCTAGTTTGTTCATATATATCTACTAGTTTTGATTTTGACTTTTTGTTCCATTCATGTTATACTTAATCTTTTTAGTGTTTGAGTCGAGATGAGCATTTGAAAAGAATTCTAAAACTTCTCGTTTCCAGACATTTGAAGGTTCTGAAAGCAGATATTCCAATTACGCTTTAGTGATTAGGGTTATTACATTCGTTATTTCTTCATACACCGAGTCGAATCCATTTCAAACAAGTTCATAACCTTCAAAGATGTTATCGTCATTCTTGGTGTACAACCCCATATCCGGCGAGTGGGATCGGTAGGAGCCAGATTGGCCAAGTCCAGCCCAAGACCCAGGCGAGCCAGGCCCCTGGACTCGAGTCCACTCGGCGCCTTCAGGCTCGGCGCCAAGTGAGATGAGCTCACTCAATGCCTTCAGCCCAGGCATCAAGTGAGGCGAGCTCACTCAATGCCTTCAGCCCAGGCGTTGAGTGAGGCGAGCTAACTCAACACCCTCAGCCTCGACATTGAGTGAGGTGAGCTTTATCAATGCTTTTCATTCCTGGCATTGAGGGACACCTCGGCATCCGTCGGCTCGCACTCGCCCTAGGGAGCTCGGCAAGCTGCAGGCAAGTAGGGCCAGCCGGGCCCATGCTCGCCAAGGTTTGGGGGAGTCGGCGAGTGCCAGCTCCATCGAGCATTCGCCAACCCAGGCGAGTAGAGGCCTCAGAGAATACTCGACCAACCTCCTGTAATGTATCTTTTACCATTTTGCCCTCTCTGGCCGGCCCTTAGCCAGTTAGAACAGCGGAGTTGCGCTATTGGCAGACCCAGTTGGGCTGCACATAACTATTTGGAGCAGCGGAGGTTGGCTATTTGCAGGCCGTTTTCAGAAATCTATAAATAGGACCCAAGGGGCGCCTCAGAGAGCATGCTCACTTGTTCCCAAACCTTCTTGCGCTTTATTAGGTAGCCTTTAGCTCGGTATTTGTCTAAGGGAGGGGAAGCGCTTTAAGATCTATCGGGTGTGTGGTGGGACCTTCGCGCCGAGCCCTTGGGTCAGTCACCTTTTCTTTTCCTATGTCATTTTGCTTGCAGGAGAGAAGTAGGTCCGCGTTCACCCTTTCCCCAAGGGTGAACTCCATAGATACCGAATTTTCTGTTTCAACATTTTGGTACGGTGCAAAGGTTTGATCAAAATCTATACCCTCTTCTTATCTATAGCACTTTGGAACTAGTCTTGCCTTGTTTCTGACTATAACACCATTCTCATCTAGTTTGTTCCTATAGATCCACTTGGTTCTTATGATGTTATAGTCATCTAGTCTGGGAACCATCTTCCAGACTTTACATCTCTTGAACTGGTTCAATTCTTCCTGCATAGCCCTAATCCAAAATGGGTGTATATTGGCTTCTTCAAACTTCTTTAGTTCTGTTTAAGACAGAAAACATGAGTACATCACAGTGTTATGATGTCTACTTCTTGTGGTCACACCATGAGATGCATCTCCAATGATCAGTTCCCATGGATGATCCCTTATATGTCTGACAACAATTGGTAATACGACCTCTTCTCTTTGAACATCTTCATCTTGTTGCTGAGTCTCTTCTTCTGGTTGTTCCTATGCAAGTTCTTCCTCAACAACATTGACTCCATCTTGTATACTTTGGCTTGCTGGAACTGAGTCTTCTTTTGACAGCTCCTTTAACTTCAAGTCATCTCATGTTGTGCTTGATGTACCTGGCTAATCATTATAATACATAGAACTTTCATCAAATACAACATGAACAAACTCTTCTACAACTTGATTGATGCGTTGTCGGCAAGTGTACCGGTTGCTGTCAAGTAATAATTTTGGAATAACTTCCCCGAATGTCGATCTCGAGGGAATACAGGAAGGGTATGTGATAGCGTCGTGTGAAGATTGTCACTAAGAGTTAAAATAAACAATAGGGGGTTTGGTTTGGATTCCTAATGCTACAGAACAAGAAGAAGACTACTGCGGGTCGCCGACACCGCTTCACTTGAGTGAAGGAGTGAGTGCAAGACGCTATATCGTGCTTTGTTAGGCGGATGGATGGAGAGCAAGTGCAGAGAGTGAGGGTCATAATCACCTCTTCAAAACCAACTCTATCCTTTGCTAGAGTGGTTCAAGTGCGCTAGTGAGTGGGTGTGTGCGAAGGCGAGTGCATCACAGCTAACAATAGGGCAAGTAACTACCAAACAAAGTTCATTCATAGATAAATTAAAAGCAATATTAGTTTATATTACAAGCTTAAGAGTACATTCCACAAAGAGAAGAGGTAGAGTAAACCGAAAGAGGGAAGGCGTAGCCGTGGTTCTTGGCCGGAGTGGTGGGTTGTCAATCCACTTCACGACTCTGACCGTGGTTGCTACCGGATGTAAGTTGGTCATCAATCCACTTGTTCTTCTCCTACATCTTTCCTTTCTTTCAATCCTTTCTTCCTATTGTCTAGAGGAATATCACCAAAAGTTCTCGTTGCTTGCTGCTGGTGGCTAGGAGCTCTCCGAAGGTTGAAGATGGCTTCAGATGGCCGGAGAATGCTTCTCGGAGGGTGTAGATGGGTGGAAGACCTATGGAGGAGAGGAACGGCACTTGGCGTGCAGCTGTGGGCCAGAAAAATGGCAAGCGTTGACCTAATTTACAGAGCAGGGCTTTATATACAGAAGCAGAATAATCAGAGCGCATGATCAATGGCACACGACCAGTGGTCGTGTGCACTGTCGGTTGATGATCGTGCGCAATGACCCAAAGAAACCTATAGCTGGATGGAAATAGTAGTTTATATGTGGACGATCAGTTGCGCACGATCGGTGGTCGTGCGTATTGGATACCCTGTTCGTGCGATGGGCAAAGACAGAACTTCAGAAAAAAGAGGTAAACGCATACGAGCAGTAAAGCACGACCAGTTGTCGTGCACACTATGTCCAGTGCTCGTGCGGTTGCCCAGGCAGAACATGGAAAATGGAGAGCGTAGTGCGCACGATCAGTGGCGCACGACCAGTGGTTGTGAGTAATAAATCTAGTGATCATGCACAGTGTTCCTGTACCGTTTGGGATTTCCCGAACAATCCCGGAACACGCATGCGACCCTTGTACCTGCAGTAAAAATAGAAATACCACCAAAATGTGCACACCACATTCTCCAGACACAGAGAAACACCAAGTAAAGGGCAAAAGTTAAGAAATAACGAAATCACACTGAAAATGAGCCTAAGGTGCACTTAACATGAAATGGACAGAGAAATGAATATAAACAATTATGGCTCTCAAGTGTAGTGCAATAACGAGAAAACTGGCCCAGACGAGTCCAAAAATATGTATATAACTTGGACTCATCATTGATCCCTCAAGTTGTAGACCCTATATGCCTTGCTGTAGTTACTATAACCAACAAATATGCCTTCATAGGACTTCTCAACAAACTTAGTTAAGTATATTTTCCCATTATTAAGGACAAAACATCTACATCCAAAAATTCTGAAGTAGACCAAGTCTTATTTTCTGCCCTTCAGTAGCTCATAAGGAGTCTTATTCAACCTTTTGTTGATTGAAACTCTTTTAAGAACATAATGTGCTGTGTTAATAACTTCAGCTTAGAAATATTCTGGGAGAGAAGAATCACTCAGCATGGTTCTTTTAGCTTTAATGAGAGTCCTGTTCTTTCACTCAGTAATCCCATTTTGCTGGGGTGTTCTTGGAGAGGAAAACTCTTGCTAAATCCCAAGTTCTTCACAAAACTTTGTCATGCTTTCAGATTAAAACTCAGTTCCATGATCACTTCTGATTCTGACCGCAGAGCTATTCAGTTCATTCTATATTTGTTTGACAAATATCTTGAAGTCAACAAGATTTTCAGACTTTTTCCTTAAAAAGAAAACCCAAGTAAATCTGGAATAGTCATCAACAATTACAAATATATAGACTTTCCTTCCTAGACTATGAACTAGCATAGGACCAAACAAGTCCATATGCAAGAGGTATAAAAAACTCACAGAGTCTTTGGTTTCAATGCTTTTAAAAGAAGTTTTGGTCTGCTTGCCTTTTTGGCATGCTGAGCAAATGCTTTCCTTAGAGCATTTAATGTTAGGACCATTTCTAACTAGCTCTTTGCTGAATAGCTTGTCTATGGTATTATAGTTCTAATGAGCTAGTCTCTTATGCCAATTAACATAGTGTGAGACTTTCTCATTTGCAACTAGACATATGAGTGAGTCTCAATTTAGACAAAGAAAATTTAAACAATACACATTCTCACACCTAGTGCACACATGCTTGTGGAATGAAATGTCAAACACAAGATCACAAAATTGACTTATGCTTATAAGGTTGTGTTGAAACCCTCCTACATAAGCTACTTTAGTGAAAGTGACTAAGACATTTGTAATCTTACCATAACCTCTGGTAATCCCTTTATCAGGTCCACCAAAGATCACTTTTGGTCCATTCTTTACTGGAATAAACACCCTCAAATTGCTTTTTGTTCTAGTCATGTGTCTGTAAACATAATTAGGATGAGTAGAGTCAACAAAACCCGAGGGTTGCTCAACATAGACCCTTTCTTTAAGGTTACCTGATGCTTTAAAAATAACTTGATGCAGATTCTTTCTACACTCTAGTATAAACTATGTAGATGGGCATAAACTAGATTTTTTTAAATTTCAGACAAGTGCACCTTTCAATCATAGTATAGGAGAAATCTATATCTCGTGTCGTATTCCATAGGGTCTTTTCAAATACTCATACTCACTCTCACTCTATTATCATACCAATAATTAAAATTGATTTTTAATCTAAACTAACATTATTAGGACTAATTGGATAAAGTGATATTAGAGGATTAAGGATAGTAAAAAGCGGATAATCTAAGAGTAATCACATGAAAATAATCGCTCATTAATTCAATTCTATGTAATCACGTAATAACACGATTATCAAATCCGCTGCAACATAAGGGTTAAATATCTATCAAATTCTCTCTCGAGCAATTCAAAATCTAAACCTTAGTTGAGTAAATTTTCTCTCGAACAATTTACAACACTCAAAGTTTCATTAATATAAAATACCCTATCTAATACATAAATTTATGAAATCCTATCTCTAAAATACCATGAATCCATTTATCCGTATTACTATTATCCAAACAACATATCTCTCGATCATGCAATTTGAAATACAAAGATTAATTACACCAAAATATGAACATATAAACATTATCATAAACATCCAATTTCTCAATCTAGAAGTTTGGAATTCATATAAAACAAATAATAAATTCAAATCTAGGATGAATCTCTTTATTTGAAAGCCTACATATGAATAAAATACCACAAATTTGATATAAAAAATAAAATACTTTATTACCGAATTGTTCAAAGATAAATTTCATGCGAAATATAAAATAAATAAAGTTAGATCAATCAAGAGAAAGGAAAGATTAAAAGAGATACATGAAGATTAAAACCATACGAATAATCTCCTTCAATTCCTCCTTCCCTTGAATGCTCCACTTTCGTTCTCCAGAAGTTCTCCAAATGCTTTGATCCAAAAGTCCTATTCTATTTTTTCTACAGGGTTTTATAGTCTCCTTGCAAATAGGGTCGAACACGGGTTCCAATACGGCCGTGTGGATGGTTCAAAGGAGGTTAAACATGAGAAGATGTGTCTGGTCGTGGGTTGTGTCATATGACACGGCTGCTGAGACGGCCGTATTGTTCTTCATGTTCATCGCACACAGGTTGGTTGGCAGCATGTCTTCAATTTTTCCCGAAAAGGACACGGGTACTAACATAGGCGTGTTCCCACCTGTGTGGTGCTCTGTCTTTTCTTCCAAATCTTCTGATCTTTCCCAAATAGGACACGGGTAGTGACACGGGCGTGTTCCTACCCGTGTGCGCACAATTCCAGTCCTGTCATCAGTTATGTTGGATCCGTGAACTCCCCTGCTTGCTCCAAGACTTTTAGTTCCACTGGTTTGCAATACTTGTATTAATAAGATGAATGAATAAATGAATAGCTTAATAGATAAAATAATAGAAACTCCATCCTGTGCTCTTCTAGTCATGATAATACAAATTCTTGATCATTCTCGCGCAATTACTACAAAGGGAGGCAAAAAATAGTGGACATGATTACAATTATGATAGTAAATAGACTATCATAATTGCACTCATCAAATACCCACAGACTTAAATGTTTACTTGTCCCTAAGAAAACTAATTCAAACACTTGGGTTACCAATAATTAATTTTTCTTCCGCACATTGGTTGCTATGAATTCAAAGAAAAATTTGATGTTGTAATTGTATAGGATTTAGTATAGCAGACTTTTCTAAATATAACTTTATCTTAAAATTCCTCCAATATATCTGTTAACTATTTTCACTATTTCCTAGAAATAGGATTACAATCATCCATAACAATTATGGGAGAAAATAACAATCTCGATAAGATATGCATTAGTATTTCAAAACTTATAAGTACCAATATTAATAGTCATGAGCTTGCCTTTTCACACCCTCTACACGACACTAGTTAGGATTAGCAAGGTTAGATCCATAGAACTTGTATTATGGTGCAACCTTTTGGCTTAGGATAGAAGATTATAGGTGGGTTAATCAACGATAAATTCGATGGTTCATATCACACCTAGATAACGATTGAGCCTTTTTGCTATGTAATTACCTTAACATACATCAACAGTATAAAAGCACCCCCAGACTTTACAATTATTATACTTCCCACATTTTTTGATGGATACTCTATATTTTTGTTAATTTTCCTTATCTAAGAGTCCATAGTAGGGATCATTCCGAGTAGGTGTAAGTGTACAAACACTCAGGCCACATATCACTATGTTTTTTCGAGGGTCCATAGTAGGGATCATTCCAAGTGGGTGTAAGTGTACACGCACTCAGGCCACATATCACTATGAACAAAATCATTCCAAGAAGGTCTCAATGATAGATGCGCTAGGTGGTAAGGATTTGGCCTTGGTGAATTTTAGTAGTAGAGTATCAAAAGGCACAGGGATTAGGTCCAAATTAGGTGTGCAAGGGTATAATTGAAGGATATAAGTTGTCTACCTAAATCATCTAGAGGGGGGTGAATAGGTGAGATGTACGTATAATGCGGAATAAAAAATTTAGCAACTAGCACAAATAAGTAATCAAGCAATCACACAGACGACAAGAGAATTATAGTGGTTCCCGATCTTGGGTACCACTTTCCTCACCGATCTAGCAAATCACTAGACTCGGCTACTCCACTATCTCGGATTGAAAACCAATCCTACACCTCGGAACCACATTCCTACAAAAATCGATCCAACTAGATCTACACTCGGAAGATAAAAAAACTTCCTACCACTCGGAGAACAACGCACCTACACTCAAAGAATAATCTCATACAAGATTTACAAATAGAGTTTGAAAATACAAACAAAAATATTCTCAGATCTGAAAGAGTTTGTCTCTAGGTCTTCTTCTTGAATGTTGCGGTTTTATCAGAATTTGTAGAAGAAGATCCTTTGAAAATCTGACCTGAGAAGGATTAGATCTGCTCGATCAAGGAGAGAAAAACGATTTCTTAATCAGCAGGTCTTCTAGATCGAATGCAGAGAGATCGATCTTGACGAGAGCGGCGGCTTCAGAATGTCGTCCTTGAGAATAGTTGGCCGAACAAGTAATTTAGGAAAGTACGGAATCCGCTCTTGAAAGATTCTTCTTTTTCTTTTCTGCTTAGGGTTCTGTCTTAGTGAATAGACTTTATATAGGATTACTCTTAACGGCTAGAAAAGACATTAATGACAACACGTGGACCAATCACGCCGAGTTATTTGAAATTTCGGCCGTTCTGGACTTAGAACAAAAATTTCTGGAAAATCAACTTAGTTCTCGAGAAGTGTCTATAGTTCTCGAGAACTAGGAACTGAGTTCTCGAGAACTGTCATGACTTCTCGGGAACTGAATTCTTTAGAAGAGGTTAGGACTTCTCGAGAACACAAGGTTTAGTTCTCGAGAACTAATTGACTTCTCGAGAATAAACACTTTAAGAAACTTTTCTAAACTTCTCGAGAACAAATACTTAGAAACTTTTCTGAACTTCTCGAGAGCAAAGAGAAAGACTTCTCGAGAAGTTAGAGAGGACTTCTCGAGAACTAAAAAAGATTTCTCGAGAACTTAACTTAGAAAAATTTCTGAGGCAAATTCTGACTATTCAAGAAACTAAGCTGGCAGTTCTCGAGAACTGAAGCCAAGCTTCTCGAGAACAAGTAAGACTTCTCGAGAACTATACCTTAGGCTTCTCGAAAACTGACCAAGACTTCTCGAGAACAAAGATGACTTCTCGAGAACTATAACTTAGAAAATTTCTCGAATCTGTCCAGACTTCTCATGAACTTTGTAGTTAAGCTTCTCGAGAACTATGAGAGCTTCTCGAGAACAAAACTACACTTCTCGAGAACTCTGAAGTTGTTTCTCGAGAACTGGGCTTGGATAAATTTTCAAGAATTTTAGAAAATATTTTTTTCTGATCCTATCTTCATCCCATGCTCCCAATATTTGAACAGGAAGTGTATCCCAATTGAGAGGCTACACATGAGTCAACACTTTCGATCATACAGTGAGGGATTACACTCTATGGTCCTGTGTTCCTGACCCACTGTAGACTGACATTGGTCTACACTTAGCATTAAGAATCTGTAAACATTCAACTAGAACAGGATATCAAATACAACTTAATTCATCTTAGTTCAAGGGTGACTTCATGCAAATCTGGGTTATTATGGATGCAATACCCAACAATCTCCCCCTATTTGTAGAAGTCAGAACCCTCTACACTAAGGTGAATTATCATAATAAAGAAAGAACTGGAAGAAAGGAGATTGAGTATAAATGCAAAGACAGACTAATTAAAGGCATAATATTCAAAACTAGGAATTGTATATTTAAGTAATATTTTTTAGAATCAATCAACATCCATTTCCTCAAAAATTCTCAAAACAAAAAATCATGAATCATTCTTTGCTTTGCTGTTGCCTGTCTTGCTTTTCCTGCTGCCTCCTCTGATAACTGAAAGGCTTAGGATAGTACCTTGGGGGCTTGGGATGAGCTTTAGGATTATTCTTTCCATATTCTCTATCATATATCCTCCTTTTGGTCATGGACTTTTCATATAATTCCCACTCAACTGAGCTGTAGTGAAGATTTCTATTCTCATTAAAGTCCATGACTAGTTTAAGAGTATTAAGAATTAGAGCTTTGGAAGTAGGGCTCCAAACTTCAGCAAATTCCTTTGCTTTTCTTCTTTTTGCCTCTGGCTGGGGAACAGATCTGCTAGCAGAAGGACCTTCCCCATACTTCCTTTTCTTGGGGATATGAACCACTGGTAGATCTTGAGGAATAATGTCATCCAAAACTTGGGAATAGGAAGCTGGAGGAGGTGCCTGATCTTCTGGTCTAGGAGAAAATGTAGGCATTTGAGGTTGAGGCACTTGGCTGGACTCACCTTAAGCAAGAGGATTTAAGTGATGAGGAATAATGTTGGGGTCAGCCTGAAAATCTGGGAAGATCTGGTTGTGCATCCAGACAGCTGTATCATATGTATGGAATTTTACTGATTGAATCTGTTCTAAAACATCCTTACTGATTTCAGTTAATTTCTCATTCCAGATAGTTTTTGCATATGCAGTAAGCTTTTCTACCTGTTCTTTCACTATGGTCTCCCCCTTTCTGATTTCTACAGATAGCTGGTCTATGGTGTCTTCTTTGAAAGTACCAACTTCATTGCATACTTTCATGACTTTCTCTTCAGCTCTTTTGTCCAACTGAATTTGATTGTTTGCCAGGGTAACAGATTGTTCCATGACTTGACCAATGCTGGTGATGGTGTGATCTATGGCTTTGACTCCAATTCTGAACAATTCTTTGAGAGAATCTGTGTTGGCTTGAATCTCTACAAAGCCTCTACTCATTTTTTCTCAAGGGCAGTTACCTGATCTTTAACAGTCTGAAGAGATTCATCAAAATATTTCCTCTGGTTAGCTAACATTTCTTCAATATTTGACAGAATATCTGAATTTGCAATTACAGTAGTAGGAGCAGGAGCAGGGTTAGTAGAATCAATCTGGGATGTGGAGGATCTTTCCATGGGGGGATTTCTTCCAGTATTACAAAGCTCTGGGCTCTTATAGTATGAAATACTATATCTCCCTCCTCATCAACAAATCTAGGAAGGGAGAAGTCAAGATTCCTGAGAGGGGCTTCCACCTCCTCAAAGGCTTGCACATACTCTTCAGATAGAAGGATGGTCTCTAGTGGAGTTGATTCTTTTCTTGGAGAGGGAGAAGGAGTAGCTTGGGGTGAGGGTTCTTTGTATGGGTCTTCAGGTAGATCTTTAGAAAGGGGGAAATAGGTTCTGTTGTGTTGAGCTCTTATATCATCTTGTCTATATCTTCATTTGTGTCTTTGAGAATATCTTGGGCTGGAACATCTGATTGGTTTGGCACTGGAGAGACTGCCACAGGGCTCCTGATTGGAGATCTTACTGGGCTTCTTAGAGGAGATCTGGCTGGAGTAGCAATTCTGATATCCGAGGCAGAGTGTGCAGGCTCCCCCTCAGTTGCTGCACTAGATGGTTCAGCAACATGATGTAGAGGAGAGATGGGGTCCTCACCTCTGAGACAGAAGCTCCAACTTCTTTAGCTATCTGCCTTGGGTTTTTCAGCTTTAACTCCCATCTCTAGATGGAGGCTAAGGAAATCTTCTTAAGGTGGTGAATCGTGGTATCTTTGGAGGTTTTGAAGGTAACAGGATCAATCTCTCTCAAAATCAATGAGATTATCCTTGCAAATTTGGGAGCTTGAATGCTGTCCCTGATCAACTCAAACACCATCATGCCAAACTGAAATTTCTTCCTTGAGACAATGACTGTCATTACTCCAAATAGATCATGAGTAATGAAACTAATTGAACCTGTTTTGCACCATAGGATTTTTCTAATAATGTCTGCAAGAAATTTCCCTACATCATTAAAAAGGTTTCTCTTTAAAGAGTAAAATTCCTCAGAAACTCCACAGAAGGAGTAGGGTCCTGTCGTAGTCTTCCATAGTTAGGTCGTCTTCCTCGTCTAACGAGCATTCTCAGAAGCTGGGAAACTATCGTCTTGTCCAACTTTATCTTGTTCCCTCTGACTTGAGTTTTCAGAATCTTACCATTCCTTTTCACCTTAGTATTCTTGAAGAACTCCTCGACATCAGGAAAAAGAATTATGCAGGGTTTTGTAAAAACAAACATGAGGCGACGGTTTCGAGAAGAATGAGAAGGTTCTGGAAATCGTCTGAAATCTCTGCAATTCCTACGACTACCAGTTTGCTGCCGACTCCAATCTTGGAAACCTGTGCCATGAAAGATGACGGTGGGTGACAGACTGAGCGCGAGACTGTGGAGGAGACAGAGGTTTCTTACGGCTGAAGACGAAGAGTTTTGAGAGAAATGATTTTGAAATGGCGGTTGATTAAGATTTCTAAAATTTTATATATATAGGACCCTAGTAAGATTATATGGCATAATAGGACGTTGTCTACGGTGTTAACTGATTCAGATTGGACAAGAGTCATAAGAGAAGCACAGAAATTTCAGAAAGTAAGAAGAGTAGAGGAGAGTAGAAATCGGCAAAATGACGGGCCATTTCTCGAGAGTCAAGCTTTATTTTCGAGAAGAAGTGGCAGTAGTTCTCGAGAAAGCGAGGATGGTTCTCGAGAAACTGGCAGATAGTTCTCGAGAGATACAAGCTTTTAGTTCTCGAGAACTAGCAGATAGTTCTCGAGAGGCAAGCTTTAGTTCTCAAGAACTGGCAGATAGTTCTCGGGAAGCAAGCTTTAGTTCTCGAGAACTGGCAGATAGTTCTCGAGAGGTCAAGCTTTAGTTCTCGAGAACTGGCAGATAATTCTCAGGAAGTAGTATAGTTCTCGAGAGCTATCCTTCTACTTGAGAAATTCGTACCTTTTTGGAAGATTTCTCGATTCTTGAGCCTTTAAACTGATCACCTTGGCTAATCTTCCTTGTTCAGCATCCCAAAGTTCAGTTTTGAAGAAATTGAACTTGGTTCTCGTCCAGCGGCTTTGTGAAAATATCTGCAACCTGCCGATCTGTTGGCACGTACTGCAAATCCACATCCCCTTGCTCCACATGCTCCCAGATGAAGTGATATCTCAGCTCGATGTGCTTTGTCCGGCTGTGTGAGACTGATTTGTTTGCGATTGTGATTGTGCTGGAGGAGTCATAGAAAATGGAATGTCGTTGACCTTCATATTGTAAATCCTCTAGCTGGTTCTTTAGCCAAAGCCAACTGTGCACAAACAACTACCAGCAGAAATGTATTCTGACTCGGCCCGTTGAGTTGCGACACAGTTTTTCTTTTTGCTGCTCCAAGAGATAAGCCGTTTTCCTAGGAATTGGCAAGTCCCAGAAGTTCTTTTCCTGTCGTCTTTGCTTCCTGCAAAATCTGCATTTAAAATCCAATCAGTTCACTATCATTACTTCTTAGGTACCATAAGACAAGATTTAGTGTACCTTTAAGGTATCTCAAAAATTCGCTTTGATGCAATATAGTGAGATTCCTTAGAGTTCACCTGGAATCTAGCGCATACACATGTTTAAAACATTATATGGGGCTACTTGCGGTAATGGTAGAGCAAGGGACCCAATTAGGCTTCTGTACTTTCATCAAAAGGTTTCCCTTTCTCAACCTTGTCAGAGACATAACTGAGGCCATTGGAGTCCTCATAGAGGTTTTTGCTTTTCCCATATCCGA